>JABUQX010058965.1:15000-40000 GCA_015478945.1 Trachelipus rathkii | reverse complement strand
ATTGAGGAGAAACCAAACGTAAGGAAAAGTTAAAATTTGTTTATGTCATAGGGAGTCTCTTAGAAAAGAAATTTAGTTGAGAGGATGTGGGGATTATCTACGTGACTAAAAGACCAGAAAAGAAAAAAAAAATTTTTTTTTTTTAGGAAATTTCGTGAGAGTGTGATATTATAGGATCAAAAATGTAGAGTAGTACGAATAAGAAGTTAGTTGGAGAACATTAGAGAGTTTCGTTTGAGAAGGAATTTAATGCATAATGAGAGACTAGCTGCTAACAAATTTATCTGTGTACAGAGCTTACTGTAAGTGTTCAAGTTTAAGATGTAAGCAATAGCATTAATAATTTGTGTGCATTTTAATTCTCGATATATTAGGTTAATACTTTAAAAATAATAATTTTTTTTTTCTGTTAAAGTATAAGTATTTTGATAATTTGTTTTTGAATTCCAGAACGAAGATTGTTAATATCAAGGTAAAGAAGATCCAATTTCTCAAACATTTTGTGTGTGCAGATAGGGGAGAAGAAAAGTTTCATGAGAAAAGGGTTGTATATTGGATTAATAAGCAAATAAAATTTGAAATTTTAGTGATCTTACCATTAATTTGTTATAAACTTTTCTTTTTAATATTCTTTAATGAAAATGTGTTTACAGTTTCATCTTTTACATGTTAGAAATGTCTTTTCTAATATGTTTTGTTATTTATACATTGATGTAAATAAATGTAAAATAGCCGGCCCGTGGCACTTTAAAAGAAAATGTTAACAATCTAAAAATAGTTGTGAAGAGGTACAGATGTTCCTGTGTGAGGAAGGAAAAGGATAAATAGATGGTATAAATGAATCTGTGTGATGTGAGGTCGTGTTGATGTGTGTGGGAGTTTTGGATTGGAATGTGTTTTGTTACAGTGATAAGTCTGTTAAAGAAGGAGGTATTAGTGTGGTTAATGTCCTTGTGTTGAGAGTGAAAGGTATTGAAAAATGCAATGAATGTGGCTTTAAAAGAGTGTGTTTGGGTAAATTTCTTGAAGTGTGTTCAAATAACATAATGTGAGTGTTCTTTTGAGTTTATACACATAAGAAAATGAAGTGTGTGTGTAATGTTTCAGTCTTGACCGTGTGAAGATTTATGACTTAATGTAAGAGTGTGGAAATTTCTGTTGTGAGAGAAATGAGTGAGCTAATTTTTGTGTTGAATGCGTGGAGAATATATGATTTGCGAAGAGGATATGTGGAAAGTTTTGTTCTAGCGAGAGAAAAAAATAAGAATCAGAACGCGAAATGCACATAGGTGCGGTTTAAGTATTATTTGGAGAAGTGGAGAAGTGAGAAATTTGAAAAAGAGATTTGACAAGTGTGTCGTGTGAAAATGAGGCATGATTCTGTTTGTGAAATGGAAAGTTTAAGAAACAACTCGTGGAGAAGGAGGGATCAACATATGATCAATAAAAAAACTGGTGGGGTGGGCGACCACCATAGAGAACGCGAAAGTGGTTTCCTGAGAATGAGGTTATCATATCGGAAACGCATTATTAGGTAACGAAATAGGCTCAGATTTCAAAGAAAATTTCAAAGGAGGAGAAGACGTGAAAGCTTTAATGAATGTGGAGAAAGACTCAGTGTTATATGGAACCTTAAACGCTAAATCTTGAGCTTTAGTTCGTGAATGTGATAAACATTTAATGCGAGCTGGAGGAAAATAACGAGCATGCTGAAGGGTAGAAAGAGTTTTCCCATTAACATTTGGCAGAGGTAAGAAAAATTGAATCCCTGGAGAACTACTAAAAGGTGAGGCGGTGTTATGAGCATGGTTACTATTCCATCTAAAAGCGTTTGTGCTAGTATCTATCTTATTGGGGAATAGAGCCTTGGCATGTGCTTTGCCATTTCCATTTTCTACAATATGAACACTACCTAAATTTAAGTTCCCGCTATAGGCGTTCGCGTTGCCAATATCTAAATCATCTATATCTATGCAAGCCTCAGTGTTGCCTACAGTGTGAGGAGGAGAGTCCCCTATAAGTTTCCCATTTAATAAATATTCCTGAGAACGCATGCTACTTTCAGGACAAACCCTAGCTAATGTTGAACTGATATTTGCGATACCATTTCCAGTCTCAGTCATGCTAACCGTATTGTTAGGTATAAGAGAATTTTCTACCCCGTGAAAAACATGCTGGAAATTTGTGTTAAAATTTCTATCGAAGCGTACATTATGAGCTAAAATATTAGTGTGTTTTGGAGTATTAACATTATATTCGTCATGCAAAAAGCTTTTAACCCCATTTGAATTTATATTATCAAGAGAAATAGGTTTAGCGCATGCATTAGAGCTATCTTTGACAAGTGTGTCAGCTGGCGAGCTGCGAACATTGCGAGTCCCACTGGGGGAATGTGCGTAAGGTGTGGGGGCGTTCCTGGATTTCTGGATTAAAGAAGGTCTTCTCCAGTTATTAACTAGATCTTCGCTATTAGCGAAATGAAAGAAAGATCTGTGGGCTCCCTGAGTATGGTTTTCTTTAGAAGGAATTTTACCACCGAGGAAGCGAGAATTTTGTGGAGTGTGTCCATAAGGAGAAAAACATTGAAAATGCCTATCGTGGGGCAAATGTAGCTGATTTTTCCGGCGATAACAAGTGTGTGGAGTTTCAAAAGGTTTGCGAGGAAAGGAGGAAGGAGTGTGATGTCCCCTATGTGTAGGGTTTCGAAACCGATCGTTTGTCAGCTCCTCAAAAAATCGTTGCCGCAAAGTTGAATGGGCAACGTTGTTATTGACATTAGAGGTTTTCATTTGGTCATTTGTGTTGACCGGAGAAAGCGCATTACCAGGTAAATGTTGAGAAGTAGGTAATATTGCTTCATTAAAATTGATAAAAGATTCAGAAATATTAACAAGAGAATGAGGGTTAGTGCCCTTCGATACCTTTTGATCAATGAGATAGGAGGCTTTTAAAGATTGCGAATCATGTTGAGAGAATGTTGTTAATTCGGGAGATAGACCTAAAGTGCTAATTAAATATTCAAAAGAAGGAGAGTTATTAAAACAAGAGTTAGAAACAAGTAAATTATGCGGAGAGTTAGAAGAATTATTTCCTATTAAATTATTCCTATTTAAAACATAATCAATAGTTTCTTCATACAATTTAGTATTATGTTTAGCGTATAATATATTACTGTTTCTAGTGTGTGCGTAAGCGTTCCTTCTACTTATTTCGTTATATTTCTTAACTATTCTTTTCTGTCTGTAAATATTGAAAGTGTGTCTTGCACCTTCATTTCTATGCTTTATATCTAGAAGTGCCTCAATATTTGTCATATCATGCCCCTCTGGCATATCCAATCTTACCTCTTTGCTGCTTTTCACCTCAACATCTGGTCTCACCTGTCGGTCATATGTTAAGCTCATTCCATTACTGTGCAAGTGCTCTATAGGCGCGAGAGCTATCTGCTTACCAAAAGTGTTTGCAGAACAGTCACTACTACTTTCAGTGCTATCAAATAGTCTACCTGGCTCAATATCCACACTATCTCCTACCACTGCTACATCATGTGGTATATTATGACAATAAAAACAAGCGATACTCCTACCTTTCAAATGATCATTTTCTGCAAACTCCATATTTAAAGTTATATGCGACTTAACCTCAAATCCAAATTCACCATTGACAACTTCACCATCGTTACCATCTTCAATTTCATCTGTGCTTGAGCATTCAACATCAACTTGCAACTGCTTCAAATACACCTCGCTCTTGGAGTTTATTTCAGGCACACTGCGGTCTACCTCGGTAATATCTGTGCTTCGCGAATCTGTTTCAGAGTCATCATTAATCTGTAAAGTTTTAATAAAAGAATGGGGAGATAAAGGAGTTTTGGTAAGAGAAGAATTCATATTACACCTTTCCAATCGAAAATGCGTAATATGATTTTTCAAAGGATTAAAACCTTGCGACCTGTCTACTGCTTTTACATCTTCGTGTGTAAAATGTGCCTTCTCTGGAAATCGTGAATGCTCTATAGAAGTGGACTTTCGGGTTTCCAGAGGCATATTGAAACTCTGCGTCATATCTACTTTTCCATCAATACCGGACTCGGCTGAGTCATTAAAACCTAAATCTAAAAAAGAAGTATTAGCGCTATAAATTTTATCAATTTGGCTAGTAAGGCGTGCATGAGAGTTAGTATTGAATTTAAAATTATTATTAGTAGTTAAAAAGGACTCATTAAGGGACCTATCCAAATTAACATTAGGAAAATTAACCTTGCTATCGGAATCAAAATGTGTAGAGAGTGTATTAACATTTGCGATAAGTTCAATATCATTGTGAATAATAACATTATTACAAAAATTATTTGTTTGTGTAGAAGCGTTTTTATCATGTATAAGTGTTAAACATTGTGAATTAAAATTATTTTTACATAAAGAAGTCTTAAAATTTGAGCACTCTGATGGAAACACCTCAACATCAGTAGCTTTATATAAAACATCAATTTGAGCGGTGGGGCTCGTGCTAGCATGTTGATATCGGCTATCAATATCTGTAACGAAAACATTTAAATAAAGAGGGGCCTGGAGGTGAGGCGATTGAGAGGTTTGCTTCCTGCCGTGGATTACATTCATAGCATTGCTCAAAATGCCATGAGAGTTTAAACATGAGTCCGTGGAAACATAAGAACATTTATTAAGTTCCACTGAAATAGTATTGGGCGGAAAAATCCTCTTTGCCCGTGTACATAAATTACCCTTTTTGAAGAAAACAACACGAAATCTGTTTATAGGAGGAGCATTGAAATCAATTTTACATTCGTTAACAGGTTTCGTGTCAGAAGGATTATTCAAAGAAGCTGTGTTAAACAAAATTTGAGACTCTACCTGTTTATTTCCCTTGAACAAACCCCTGTGAGTGATGGCTGGTCTGAATACCATAACATCCATTTTTGGCTCGATGCTGCCGAGAGAAGTCGAGCTACCATTTCCATGATGAGAATATTTTCCAAATTTTTGAGTCTGGAGAAGAGGCGGTGTACCATTGAGATAGTTCATTTTCAATGTGTCGTTTGCGGAAGTACTTACATTACAGGACGAGGAGAGATTGTGCTGGAGAGAGACAGGTTTGGACTGTTCCGGCCCTCTCGAAAATGAAAAATTTGCGAATTCCCAGTGTGATTTATTTTGCGAACTTGTTCCCGAGAGTGAGAACTGACTTCATGAGGCGCTCTCCAATTTTCCTGTGAATGACTTGGAGAAGAAAAATGAGAAAAGGAGAGTCCGGCATCCCGGTAAAGTCTCCAATTTGGCACATTATTGACCCTTGCGTGGTCATAGAAGTTAATATTGTAAATATTATCTCTCATCATTAAATATTTAATATATTCTATAGAAACATTTGTTTGCGGAGCAATTGTTTTTCAAAATAGTGACGTGAATTATATCATTAAGAGAAGAAAAACATTAAATATTATATAACCCCTTCAAATTGAAAGTGACCTCAAAATTTCAAAAAACAATGTGAGAGAGTGGGGTAAAACAATATTATAAATTCTGACTATCAAAAAGTAAAAATAGTGAAAAAAGTAATGTGGTACCGTAAGTTAAAAAAAATCCTCAGTGTAGTGAAATCTGGCACCTGAGAGCGAGGGCGATGCGTTCTGCGTGTTCCACCAATTTGAGTCGCTTTCACACAGCGATATACTCTTCTGCTTTGAGACTTCAGCTTCAACAAAGGTCGGCACTTTCGCCCCACAAAAAAGTTACAACATCAACTTCTAGAGGGCGATATTCAAAGGTTTAGGCCAAGTATAATGAAAGGCGCTATCTGCTGCTTCACTTTAATGTACAAGTAAATAATTTCAATACATTTAATTTTGATACTAGTTCCAATATAAATCGCGATGATAGGTGCCTAAAAAGACATAAAAAGGAATTAAAAACAAATCAAAACAAATAGGAGCAGGTATAAGAATTTAACATTATTCATTATATAAGATAATTATTGTATAAAGACTTTTAAAAATAATTTTTCTTTAAAAAAAAATCTCTGACAAAAATTCAAGTTAAAAATTTAAAATATTAAATTTCAAAAAAATAAATCTTAAAACAAACTTGAAATAAAAGGGAATTGAAAATTGGTACTATTAACATGAATAAATCAAAAAATAAAACAAATGAATTAAAATATATATAGCTTCTTGGTCCGATAAAAATTAAAAAAAAATGGAGCCAAATGATAATAAAAACATCTTATAAGAGAATTATTACAGTAAAATTATTAAAGTGAATGTTCTCAAAAATAAATGACATAAGTATTGGCACTTTAAATTTAAACAAAGTTTCTCAAAAAAAAGAATTTATGACAAAGTATTGACAATTTATAATTTAAAAATAAGTGCCTTTTCCTTAAAAAAAATTTACATTAAGGACGTGAATTTCAAATAAAATTTAAAAACAAATTTTTTTTTCAAAGAAAAAAAATTATTGACACTATGAAATTAAAATTTTAAAAATGAAATAAAAGTATATTCTTGGCCCGATGAAAATTTATACAAAGAGTTTGATGAAACAAAAAAATGGAGCCAAGATAATATTTAAACTTTAAATATATAAAAATTCTAAGTTGAGAATTTTATTTGTGGCTGAAGTGTTATGTATGTTGTGTCATTTTAGTAAATGTAAAAATCCAATAGCAAGTACGATATTTAATCCTTAAACAAAAGCGGGCGAGGTGCTTGATAAAAAAAAATGGGAGAAAAAAAACGAAGTATTTCTCGGGGCACTAAAAGATTGTTTAAAGGGGCGCAACGATTATATAAACTATGAAACTATAACACTAAATAAAATATACGAGCGAAGTCCAAGATCGAGTGCAATAATTAATTTTTCCATTAGTAATTTTATCGTTATTAATATTATTATTATTATCATGGTCATTATTATCACTATTATTTTCACGGTCGTTCTTCTTCTTCTTATTATTATTATTATTATTTTTATTAATATAGTTGTTATAATAATTTCCATCATTATTATTATTATTATTGTTATTATTATTATTATTATCATTATTTTGAATATTATTATTATTATTATTATTATTATTATCATTATTTTGAATATTATTATTATTATTATTATTATTATTATTATTATTATTATTATTATTATTATCATTATTCTTATTATTATTATTATTATTTTTATTATTATTATTATTATTAAGGGCCTCACTCTCAAAATAACTGTACATTAAAAGTTTGAATACAAATGGGAAGGATGGAGCTCGATAATACGATCGCAAAGGGGAAGATAATACATATAAATCTAGAAAAAAGATCGGGCATGAATTTATTCACTTTGAAAATAACGCTCGTGAGAGAGTTTATTTAAATTGCTGGGAAAAACACAAAAAAAATGAAGAAAAATCTTTAAAAAAAATTAGGTTGGTTGACGTTGCCTAGTTCCTGTAGTAACGGAAAACTTATAAACCAAATCTCACTGTGTCTTTAAAAATTAAATAAAGAAAATAAAACTTTAAAAATTCTAAAAAAATTAAAAAAAGGAATTTAAAAAAAATCAAATATTCCAACGAAGTGTTTTTGTGGACGAAATTTCATAACACCAAAACTGTTAATCTAAAATATTTACGACCGAAATGTAAAAGTCAAGTGGAAGAAAAAAATGTATAAAATCAAATATAGACTTACCAGAAAATTCACTACGAGGAAACCGATTTTATAAAACAACTTATCGGTACCATTTCTTAAGAAATAATGATTTTGGGAAATCTAAAGGAATTACTTTTGGGATCGAGGAGGACGCGGGAGAGGGGGAAGGGATTTGAACTTCAGATTTTGATATCAGAGTTTATGAAAAATAAAAATAAGATAGTCTAGAGCAAATAACAAAATTTAATAAAATGCGACTTTGGAAGTGTGATAAACGATTTTTGAGCTTACGTGAGAAAAAAATAAATATAGAAGAAAGAAAATAGTGATATACAATTTATCTGAAAGTCTTTGGATTGAAGATAAACTGATAATGAAAAGGAGAAATAGATATCTCAAATTTATCTTGTTTTATAATTTTCCCAATACATTGTTAATATATATATATATATATATATATATATATATATATATATATATATATATATATATTTATATATATATATATATATATATATATATATATATATATATATATATATATATATATATATATATATATATATATATAGTAGTAGATATATATATATATATATATATATATATATATATATATATATATATATATATATATATATATATATATATATATATATATATATATATATATAAGGTATATATATATATATATATGTAAGTGTACTGATGTCGCATTTAATTATGTATTGGACTTGCCTGAAATTACAAGTTATCTTCTTCAAAGTAAAGTATGACCCTTACGAGGTTACACAGCGGTTCCAATGTTTCTTCCATTGCTTCATAGCAGTACAGAAGTCATTTTCCTAGAAGTGCATGTTTAGTTCACGTGTTACAGTATATTTTTATGTTTTTCAATGCATCAAAATGATGACCCCATAATCCTTCACTTTCAACTTAGAGGTAGAAATCGACGGAGCTGTGATCTGGGCTGTATGGAGGATGTGGGAGTACTTGAATCTTTGTTCTGTACCCATAATTGAGAGCTCAGTGCGAGATGGGGAGTTATATATACATATATAAGGGTACAGCAGCATATATAGCAGTTATACTATATATATATATATATATATATATATATATATATATATATATATATATATATATATATATTTATATATTATATATAGAGTATATATATATATATATATATATATATATATATATATATATATATATATATATATATATATATATATATATATATATATATATATATATGTTATTATTATATATATATATATATATATATATATATATATATATATATATGTATATATATATATATATATATATACTTATATATTATATATATATATATATATATATATATATATATATATAGTTATATATATTATATATATATATATATATATATATATATATATATATATATATATATATATATATATATATGTTAATAAAATTAAATGAACTTGCATCTAGTGTCATCTACTCAATGAATGAATTAGTTCTTAAAAAAAGAAAATAATAGCATCTGCCAGGTCCTCCCTCATTTTTCCTCTTCTTTTTAGGTCTGGATTTATAATGCTAAGAGCAGAAAAAGCCATTCAACGCTAACTCTGCTTTGGATGTTGATCAGTTACAGCAATTGCAGCTTCTTACAATGTCTGGATACTTATCGATGGCTCCTCTTCTAATTTAAGCTTCTAAGTTATATCAATTTTTTCAACTTTTCAGTGCTGCAGAGAAATTTTTTTAAAGTTATGGAATATGTACAAGGATGAGGAAAAATCTTGACCTTTTTCTTGAACCAATTGACGCTTTCGTAAACTCTTAAATATCTAGAAGCTTTTCATACTATCTTCTGAGATTTCTGAAAATGACTTGAGAAGGTGGTAATGGGGATAGTTGTAGATTCATCACTTATAATATGTTCAGATGTATTCCTTTCTTCTTGAACTTCTGCAAACTTTTAATACAAATGGTCACGCTGCAAAGTGCAGATTTATTGTTGTTGTTCTTCAGCTAAGCTTACCCTGTAGATAGAATCAATATAAACAGCAGCTAGAGAACCTTGGAGTTTTTTATTTCTTTAGCATCTTAAATATAGATGGTATAAGGTTGAAGGTTAAATTCATTAGTAATATAATCCAAATTGAAACATAAGGTGCAGGTTAAAAACTTCTGAAGTTTGAAAATTGCATTTGTGATGTGAGGTCGAAGGGAGTGAACTTGTTCAGCGATTGAAGTCCTCACAGAGTCACACCATAACTTGTCAGCCTGAAATTTTCTGGATTCCAACTCTACTATCTTGAAAGTTACTCCGACTCGACCTCTTGAAAATTACCGACTCCGGGACCGACTGACTCCGACTCCAACCCTTCAAAACACCGACCACCCGACTCCGACTCCACCTCCTCAAAACTACCGACTCCGGACTCCACTCCCTTCAAAACTACCGACTCCCTGACTCCGGACCTGACCGACTCCGACTCCACAACCCTGGTGTATACTAATGTGGTGTATTATATTCGGAAAGTACGGGAGGCTGATGTGTATGAAATTCCTGTGTTTTCTGTGGTTGAACTGTAGGGATGGCGCAGGTGGACCCGCACTCCGTAGTATGGCCACATGGGAAGTTTTAATTGTGGGAATGTATGAGAGAGAAAGTGCTTTAATCCTCGTTGGGCAGGTAATAGCAATGATGCTTGTACCATTTATGGTGAATGCCGAAAGCGAAAGTACTGCAGAATGTATGTGGAACCCCTGTGTTGCAATGACGTGAATGAACCTTTGAGCAAGTAGTGACCGATTGTGTTTTTTGCCAGTGACTGCGTAGTGGGTATGTAGGAAATGGTGGCAGATGGTGGATCACAAAAAGCAAGTTTCAGCATGCTGTGCCGTGTGAAGAATAAGACTAGTGCGAATGTGGCTAGGGTGGTAAGGGAAGTTTTGTTGCCGATGTGTGTATGTAAACCGAAGCGAATGTTGAGTGATAATGGACCGGAGTTTGTAGGGCAGGCGTTTGAGCAAATGTTGAGTGATTGGGGCATTGAACATGTGAGAACGACGCCGTATATGCCAAGTTCGAATGGGTTAGCAGAGAGAACGATTCGAACATTGAGTGAGATGTTACGAATGATGAGTGAAAGAGAGAATGATTGAGATTATTGGTTAGGAAGTGTGTTGTGGGCTTATAATATGACTGTGCATAGAGCAACTGGTATGTCTCCTTGTATGTATGTGTTGAATTTTGAGAAGTTTGTGAAACCCAGGCTTGGGTTACCTGAAGGTGATAGGGACGTGTTTGGAGAAAGGGTAGCTTAAAGTTTGCCAGTTTTAAGGTAGGGGATAAGGTTTTGAAGGAAGTAATTGAGAAAGGTCGGTTGAACGTGAGTAAGATGAGAGAAAAGTTTGAAGGGCCGTATATTGTAAAAAGGGTTATGTCTAATGGGGTTAGTTATTTGTTGGAGGGTGAGAACGATGGTGGTACGAATGAGTTTCGGGCCCATCAGGTACAGTTGAGACCGTGGAGAGAACCTCCTGGTTATTTAAAGATCCATCCTGTGTATAAGTTTTTGGTGAATGAGGATGACTTGAATGAGAATGGGGATATAGTGGATGATTTATGGTTAAAGGGGAAAGAGTTAGTGTTGGTGGAAGAGATACCGAAGAAAAAGCGTAAAAGAGGAATATCGGGTAATGTTAGCAAATTAAGGGTGTTGTTTAACGATGATAATGAGAATGATGAGTATTTTTCAGGTTTTTGGTGGGACAATGGGAATAACGGGCAGAGTTTGAGAAAAAGTACTTACACAGTTTGCAAGTTTCCGTTGGATGAAAATGAGAGTGTGTTAGCAGGATTGAGAAATATCAGAGATAGGAGTGTGCATATGGAGGTGGTTGATTTGAGTAAATTTTGTGTGGAATTGGATGAAGTAGTGAATGTTATAAAGGCGAATGCCAGGATGAGAGAGATCGAGAAAGAGATTGCAGAAATGTCTGAGCTATTACCTGGGAAAGGAAGTGTAAATGAAGGAGAGACTGATGAAAGAGCGGAAGGTGGGAATAAACCCAGTGAACAAGTGATGGAATATGAGAAACCGTTTACTAGGAGTAGAGGTGTTGTAAAAGAGTATGATTGGGTGATGACAACGGCGTTATAAATGGATAGTGATTGTGGGTTTAAAAATTATGAGACAAACTTAGGTGGGAGGGATGTAGTAGTTCAGTTTTTTGGGCTGTTGTCTCATAATTTTTATTTTGTTTTTAGGTACAGCATGGAAGAAGGAAAGATGAGATTTTGTGAGCAGAGCAAAAGATGGAACGTCAAGGAACACGGAGAGTACATGGGACATGCAGTGTTTTTTTAGTGTGATTTTTTTTAAATTTAAAAGTGCAAGAGGAAAATTAATTTAAATTAAATTTCAATTAATCTTTTAATTAATTTAATTAAATAAGTGAAAATAATTTCGTTTAATGTTTTTCAGTTAAAATAACATATTTAGATCGATTTGATTTGTAAGCAAAGCATAAGGCATTAATTTGATTTTTTTTTTGAACTATGAATACTGAATTGATTATTGATAAATGCTTTTGATTTGAATTAATGAAAGAGGATTTCGTTTATGGAATCGTGTAACATCTGGGAAGAATATTGATGGACTGACTGAATTGGATAATGTGTCAAGTGATTTGTTCTGATGTTTTGATGAATGAGGCTCTTTCTTTAAATTTCTGTGGTAAGAGTACTTAATAATTATTTGTCGTATTATTGTTATTTTAATGAGTAATGGAATTTATGATTAATGCTTTTATTATGGTTATATGGTTATTATTAATATTCTTATTTTTTTTGTATTTCAGCATTTCTATTTTATTATGAGTATTAAAGTAATGGAATGTTGTTTTTGTTTTAACATTTCAGTATTGTATTATTGATAGTGTATACCGTCGTTCGTTTTCTTATTGTGAATGGTTCCTTTGGTGAAGGCCTGCTGCTGTAGAAGTTAAGAAGTAACAAAAAACTGGTCAACAACATTGGCCAGGTAGCTATTAAGTATTATTTTTGTTTGTATTTTTTCTTTTCTTATGATAATTTTTTAATTTAAGTAGTTGAATTTTTGAGTTTTTGCATTAAATTTTTTTTGATTAATGATTAAGTCATAATGTTGATGTTAAATTTTGATCTGATAGAAATTTACTTACTGATATTGATTGCTTAATTTATGATATTTTAATTACCTATTTATCCTTAAATAATTCATCTTTTTGTTGATAGGATTTGTTTTATTTATTATTTACCTTATTATTTTCATTATTTTATATGGATAAATTACCTTATTATTTTCTCATTATTTTATATATTATTGTTGTGTTAGAATTTGTTAATTTTTTTTTTTGTCTCGTTGCATTTTTTTTTTTGGACTCCATATTTTTTCGGCTGGAATTTTGTGGCAGCATTTGGTTTCCTGTGGCTGTATCCCGTTTTCTGAGATCATTTTGGCTGGTTTTGGAATAGGCAATTCTTGGTACTTGGATACCGATTAAAGTCAACAGTGCTGTGCACTTAACTAAAATTCGAATGTGGAACATTTAAAAGTAGACCAGAAATTAAAATCAATTGAAAAATTATAAACGGAAAAGTATACCTTTAAAATAAAACAAAGACTCTGATTTGGACGTTTAGAAATTGAAATAAAAGATCAAAATTGAAAACCTAAATTTGAAAATAATACAGAAAAGATAAAGGAAACTAATGAGACTACAATTATACAATTATAAAAAAGATTGAGGAAAAACATTCTTTGAAATTTAGAAAAAAAACCATTGGAAAATAAAAGGTACCAGGAAAAGTAAAGGTACCATAAAGAACTGGTACCAACTAAAACATTAAAAGTAAAGGTACCATAAATAGTGTAGTTACCAAATAAAACATAAAACATAAGTATAGGTACCAAAGTGTGACAATAATAAAATTTGAACACTAAGTGACGGTACCAAAACTTGAACAATAAATTAGTTGAAAAATAACTATTGCATCATTGACAAATTTCGTAGATTGAATATTTTTTATTTTTTATTGAATTTATCGTTTATTATATGTTTTATAAATTTCATATGTTGTAGGTATAGGTTTGTAGTATATGGTATATTGTAATACCTGGTGGTGGAACTAGTAGGTGTGGTAGTTTATTTGTATTGGAATAACGTGTGTAATTATTTTGTAGTAAGTAGTAGGTGGTATCAGATCAGGATACTGTGTGTAATTTTTTGTAATTATTAAGTAGTATTAAGATTGTGTCTATATATTTCTGAGTGTAATAAAATTAAGGTGTATGGGTTTTTTTGATTTACGTTCCTTTCATTTGTCCTGGAAGACAGCCTCACGCCTTCCTTGATTCAAATTATTATAGCGTAAAATCCGCTACAATGTGAGTTTGGTAGAGGCGAGAAGAAAGGTGTATAACAGGAGTGAATGGCGGGGGATTATGAGGGGTTATGGTTGTGGCCCACCTGGGCCAAGGGATGAACCCTTACATTGACGATCTACCATGGTGAAGGTCCGTCGAGTCCCATGAAGCTTTAGGGTGGATTTTCTGACTGCGACGAGTTCTCACTAATTAATGGTACTGAGGGGGCGGTAGGGTTGGGCTTTCGACTTTTGTCATGTTCTTCTACTGCTTTTCTTTTCCGATGCTCGTCACGCACCTTACTCCCATTCCTGGGAAAATAGAAGGTAGATAAAGAAAGAAGAAAGATATATATATACACACACACACACACACAAGGGCAGATCATTTTCAAGTTTTGTTTTAATGTTGTTGTCTACTAGTTATAAAAAGTGGTGCATGCATGAGAAATTACAATTTCCAAAATTTTGGCTTCATAGCTTTTCATTTATTGACCCTAGCAGGGGGGGTCTCAAACCTCAAATTTGTTGGAAAATGCTGCTTTACTTTAGGCCTCATAAATCATTTTCCATGCTTCACATTTATTTGCAACAAATTTTTTATTAAAAAAAGAAAAAAAAGATTCAAATTATGGCTATTAAAAGCATTTTCTTTTGACATGTTATCTTCTACCCCCGGCGAAATCATAAAACATCTACGAACTAATAGTTAAAAATGTATTTTGATATACCCCAAAATAAATTAAAGTCAAAGAAATGAAGTTAATACCTATCCTAATGACTCAATGGAGACTCAGTTTTGTGTTTCTGGCTCTTAGCATATGTCCTTTTCTAATCCGAGTTTGACCCATTGAATTAGTTGCCTTTTCAGAGCAACAGAAGTACATGCTATAGCTGTTTTCATTAATTGGAATTTCTGTTTTAAGGTTTTAAACATATTTGCGTAATGGCTCTCAATATAAAAACAAGATCTCATATGTATCCTATATTTGGTGCAGGTAAAGATTTGAATTCTCGCTGTTTGCCTACAGTTTGATATGTTATGCAGTACTACCATTGTATTCAAATGTTGAAATCATCTAAGAAAGAACCCATATTTAGGGTTATTGCATCTGTTGTTTGCAATTGACTCGTGGATCTGTGGTATGTAGCTTCAATTCTAACTGTTTCAGTAACACAGATCAATCAAATGTTGCAATATTATCACCATAAATGTGAGAAATTCATGAAATTACTGCTGACCACTGAAATAAATAAGAAAATCTTTGAGAACTTTATAGGATCAAAATCGAATTCGCTGCATATTTACCCAGCTACATCACAATGTAATTTGAAAAGTGTGATCTGCCCTAAATGAACGATGAATACCGGTGAAAATCAATTTTTACTTGATCAAAGAGGTGATCAGCTGAAATGGTACAGGGTGATTTGATGTTGTATTAACAAGAAAAATTAAAAGACTTTGGAAAGAAAAATCGCAGAGCTGTGTAATTAAGAAAAAGAAAAGAACTCAAGAGCGCTACATGTTTTTCAAATGGCAAAACACTTCATCTTTCTGGGATGATGATTTATCTTCAGATCATCATCATTTGTTGATGAGCAAAATTGAACAAAATTTACGAAAATGAAAGGCATAAAACTTCAGTCATTTGCTGATGCATATAATCGTACTCGATGTTGCTGTTGCCTTTATTTCATCTTTCTTTGTTACAAAAGATGTTGGTTTGACAGATGAGAGTGATAAAAGTTGTAATTGATCAGAATAAGATCAGAAGAGCTTGTAAAAAGAATTCATTCTGCATCAAGACATAATATTTAATTACCTATAAACAAATTTTTTGATGGTGTAAAGATAAAACGATAACTATATAAGAAATAAATAAGGTAAACACACAAAGACAGCAGTAGAGCATGTAGTTGATGTACAGAAAGCCACATTTGAATACATAGGTATTTACTTTCTGCAACAGGTTCCGTTGCATTGCATCAGAAATACTCACTCTTTTGTATGGGCATTACTGCTGAAGATATTGTAAAGTATCGGCTGTGATGGTGCTGTAGTGAAAGAGGAGAAAGGGATGTAGTGATTAGTATGGTTGAAGAAAATTACAGAGACCTATTCACTGACTGCTAATTCTCCACCCTCGACACATAAATGAAATTCAAACAAAAACAACCGCCCATTTGGATTTACTGAGCCACTTGGGAAAAAAATAAATGAGGAAAAATAAACTGTTAAATGTCAAAGAAATTTCATTCCCACTATTGAGATTAATAATGATGAGTTGAGCACAGACCAGAATATTTGCTAGATATCTACACAACGAAAGCGAATGGTACTGCCATCAGTGCTTGCTTCCTGTAGTACAGATATGGTCATCTTCGAGATGGCTTACAACAGCAAACAGATCCCCTTGTTCTTAAGTGTGTCAACTAGACAACCATCAAAACTTTGCATGATATTGTCCCGTTTATCCTGAAAATCTATGTACCACTTTGATTTACAATAAAAAAGATGTCCCGTTTCACTGAATGAGCGAAACAATTTTTTTCCAATGATAACTTTCAATCCATGCAACAAAGAACATTCCAAGGAAAATTAAATCAATAACTAATAAAGTTCTTCAGAAAATTCACTTTTCACTCACACAAAATATTCTTATCATTTTATGATAAATGAGATTTACGGCACATTCAAAAAAAATTAGATGGAAATGGATATTAAAAAAATAAACAATGTTTGTCAAAGGAAAAATTTGAATTATTCAAAAACTAAATTTATTTTTGATTAAAATAACTATTATGAATTGAATGACTGGCTAATGGTTCAACTGGACTGAATCCCGACTAACAATGACAATAGAAAGTGACAAAATTAGAGTATATGAAAAGCCTGAAGGAGTGGGTAATCCCACCTACCTTGTTATACACATACAGTGGGAAGACTCTTATAAGAGAGTAACAGAAGCTTCTTATTAGTGTAGCTGTAGTGTCTGCAGGGATTCACCAACTCACGACTCCACTCTAGGTTGAAAATTCCAAAATTTGAAACTAAAAAAGATTAAGCCATCTAAAGTAATCTATAATATCTCTGTACATAGGGAGGTTGGGACGGTAGAACTCCTGTACAGCTAACTCCTAGTGTTGAGTTTTGCTGCTTTCACCGTGCCAAAGGCCAAGAGCTGCATCAACAAAAACAAAAAATTAATTGTTAGAATTCAATTTGAAGCATGGGAAGCAATTTATGAAGCCTGCAGCAGAATGCCAACAAATTTGAGATTTGAGGCCCCTATTCCTCCGCTAGTACAAATGAAAAGCTACGAAGACAAAATTTTAGAAATAGTAATTTCACACATACACCAATTTCTTTTAATAACTATTAGACAATGATGATAAAAAAATTTGAAAATGATCCACCCCACATATATATATATATATATATATATATATATATATATATATATATATAGATATATATAGTGATATATATATATATATATATATATATATATATATATATATATATATATATATATATGTTATATATATATATATATATACAGTCTAAATATATATATATATATATATATATATATATATATATATATATATATATATATAATATTAGTTTTCTCATTTTAATATAAAATTTCCTCTCACAAAAGCGAAAGTTTGAATCTCAGTCTGGCTACCTGAATGGACATAGAAATTGCAATCAGTAAATTTTCTTCAATTACAGCTTACAGCATAGTGAATTACACTAATCTCAATACTAACACATAACTGAAAACATAGATACACATTTGGATTTGACAGAACATTCTATTATAACATACAATAATCACCCTTTCCCACTTTTGTGCTTCAAGCTGAGAAAGTTTGCTTATCTGGATTCGAAACCATGTCCACAGCAGAAAGAACTTCGAAATGCGATGATCCAAAGCAGGATTTGCTATTATATATAGAGATAATCTGCGCAATCTAATCCACTTAATTAGGAAATTACAGTTTCCCCTGACCAAGAACCTACTGGGGGGGAAGTAATGAACCCCCCCCCCCTTAATACATGGGAAATGATAGAGGTTTGGTGGCTACAAATAATAATAATAATAATAATAATAATAATAATAATAATACATAATATCAAGATAAGGAGGCATGCGAAGTATCACTCATGTAGACTTTCGTTGATGGAGGGGAAGACCACTCACCGTATCGCCGCTTTATATTTAATTGGCTTCCCATTGATGATTTCACTGGTCTGCACTCTTTGTTAATAAAATCAAAAGCCTTGTTGGAGAGCACACTAATAATCAGTTCATGGGAGGCAGCCTTGTCGAATGGCATCTGGGAGGTACCTGGAACAGCTCCAAAAAGAAGAGGCGGCCATTTGGGCCTCTCTGTTGGCGATTTCATTGCCAGTTACCCCTACATGAGAGGGGGTCCAACATAGTATGATCTGTTTCTTACGGGAGTGAAGCATTCAATGAAATTGTTGTACAGCAGATACCATTGTGTTTTTAGAATAAGGGGGTTTAGGCGCCTGCAGTGCGGTGAGCGAATCTGAATAAATGACATAAGAGTGGTTGTTAAAGAATAGAATTTGAGAAAGGACAATCATTAAAGCCATTAATTCTGCAGTAAAAATTGAAGCATGAGGGGGAGGGTATGGGAGAGGTTACAGTCAGGAAAGACAGCAGATGAGCCCACACTGTCCCCTGTTTAAAAAGCCGTCAGTAAACACACGAGTAAATTCACCTTGAACTGTGGAATGAGAAAGGAATGATGTCTTTAACAAGGCAGCAGGGTGATTAGATTTGGGGAGAGAGGTCAGGACCAAGCAAATGGTGGTTGCAGGGAATAGCCAAGGTGTATACCCTTCGTCATAAGAGAAAGGCAGCACCTTTTGCAAAGGGATGTTGAAGTAGCTAAGGATGTAATCCAAAATGCTTGGAAATGGCTGTACTGGTGATTCTGAGGTATCTCCAGCAGAATCGGTGTCAGAGCAGATGATAATAGTTTGAAAACGAAGATAACCTGTACACATTGTATTTATTCCCTTTGAAGAGAGAGAGTGGTATCACATTAGACTAACTTCAAGACTTACCCGGGTGGATGATCGGGAAGGTCTCGGTGGAGACACACGTGGATCGCCCTGCTTTGATGGGCTGGGTTCAACAGGTGTAGTAAAGATGGGGATGCCTGGCTATATACTATACAAAGCCGTATAGTCCAGTTTCCATCAGATTAGGGTGATATAGAGATGTAAAGGAGACTTGCGATCAACATCCCAAGAGTTTGAGGCAAGGTGGCATAATAGGTCAAGCACATGATGGCAAGTCGTTTTCAGGAGTTTAATAGCAGTGTGGCGTTAAGTGGTCATCTAAAAATGAGTCATCAGAAATTTGATCTGTAGTTACTGGAATGGCGAACCTATAAGGTTAGATCGTGGAAGGTGAAAGTTGGTTCTTCAATTCCTTTTTCTTAAAAGTACCGCTGAGGTTCGTGGGTGAGAAATGGAGGCCATGGGAGTTACCCCATTGAGAAATATTCTCACTAGCTAGCTGAAGCTGCTATTCGCAAAGCAGCACCATGGTATCTGGGTTATATATATATATAGCATATATATATATATATATATATATAGTAGCAGAGAGAGAGTATATATATATATATATATATATATATATATATATATACCGTAGTTGGGGTTACTTGACAGACGGCTACTTTTAATATTCTTTCCACCCCTGCTCAAATTTTTAGCTATACCAGTGGGAAATATTTATTTTTCGTAAAATATGCTGTCTGACACATTTGTTCCTTAATAACTATATAAACTGTTGGTGCACTTTTTATAAAGTTATATTAACAATTAACAGAGTTACAAACATTTTTCCAAAAAACTTTGCAAAATCTAATTTTTCACCTTCCTGTGGTTTTTATGAATTATCTCGAAAAGTTTAAATCACACAATTTTTTTTATAAATGCAATTTTTGTTCAGAAAGAGCTCAGGAATAATAATCAATGTTAAAATTTTAAAAATTTTTAAAATGTTAAATTTTATTAACATGTGAAATGGGAGGGGTAACTTTGGCCACCCCCAATTTTATGGTTATGGGGCAACTTTAGCCAGTTGTGAGGTTGCTCTAAATGCTCTTAAATTAAATAATATAGGGATTTTATTTATTTAATATAATAATATTTTTATATTTTTTCCTTTAATTATTTTTTTTTCATTTTTTTTTTTTTTTTTCATTTTTTCATTTTTTTAAATTTTTTTTTCATTTTTATTCATTTTTTTTTTTTTTTTTACAAAACTTAAATAAGATAAAAGATTAAAAGATAAAATTAAAATTTAAAGCTGTATTTAAAATGGTCAGGCACTCAATGCTGAGGACAAGTCTGTGATTTCCCCATCAGACATCATTGAAATTGTAAATAATAATCCCCATTACATAAATCCAAGAGGGTAGTATGTGTTTTCAGACCCCCTAAAGGTGCCTGCCTAATGTAGATAGGTTTTTTAAAAGTTTTTGTTCCAAAAAAGGAATTTTCAATTTTTTGATTTTATAAAGGCAAATGCCGTACAATTAATTTTAAGAAAACACCCCAAAACAACCTGAAATTTTAAATATAATTAAGAAATATTATTACTACAATAAAAATAAGGCAATATAAGGAATATTAGTACTACAATACAACTTTTGCATACAATGGGGTAACGTTGGCATGGGGTGGCCAAAGTTGCCCCATTGCTGGGGTAACTTTGGCCACCCCCTTTTGACCCTCCTGCACGGCCACTACAAGAGCGAAGGGCCTCAAATTTTTGGTGAGTACTCCCTAGTATTTGATAAGTAATTTAGATATTTAAACTTCTTTATGAGATATTTGGGGAATGTTTGGCAGGCATAAACATGTGGCCCACCTGCCAAAGTAGCCCCGCCATACGGGTCAACTTTGGCGCTATTCCACCCCTGCTCAAATTTTTAGCTATACCAGTGTGAAATATTTATTTTTCGTAAAATATGCTGTCTGACACATTTGTTCCTTAATAACTATATAAACTGTTGGTGCACTTTTTATAAAGTTATATTAACAATTAACAGAGTTACAAACATTTTTCCAAAAAACTTTGCAAAATCTAATTTTTCACCTTCCTGTGGTTTTTATGAATTATCTCGAAAAGTTTAAATCACACAATTTTTTTTATAAATGCAATTTTTGTTCAGAAAGAGCTCAGGAATAATAATCAATGTTAAAATTTTAAAAATTTTTAAAATGTTAAATTTTATTAACATGTGAAATGGGAGGGGTAACTTTGGCCACCCCCAATTTTATGGTTATGGGGCAACTTTAGCCAGTTGTGAGGTTGCTCTAAATGCTCTTAAATTAAATAATATAGGGATTTTATTTATTTAATATAATAATATGTTTATATTTATATTTTTTTTCCTTTAATTATTTTTTTTTCATTTTTTTTTTTTTTTTTTTTTTTTTTTTTTTTTTTTTTTTATTCATTTTTTTTTTTTTTTACAAAACTTAAATAAGATAAAAGATTAAAAGATAAAATTAAAATTTAAAGCTGTATTTAAAATGGTCAGGCACTCAATGCTGAGGACAAGTCTGTGATTTCCCCATCAGACATCATTGAAATTGTAAATAATAATCCCCATTACATAAATCCAAGAGGGTAGTATGTGTTTTCAGACCCCCTAAAGGTGCCTGCCTAATGTAGATAGGTTTTTTAAAAGTTTTTGTTCCAAAAAAGGAATTTTCAATTTTTTGATTTTATAAAGGCAAATGCCGTACAATTAATTTTAAGAAAACACCCCAAAACAACCTGAAATTTTAAATATAATTAAGAAATATTATTACTACAATAAAAATAAGGCAATATAAGGAATATTAGTACTACAATACAACTTTTGCATACAATGGGGTAACGTTGGCATGGGGTGGCCAAAGTTGCCCCATTGCTGGGGTAACTTTGGCCACCCCCTTTTGACCCTCCTGCACGGCCACTACAAGAGCGAAGGGCCTCAAATTTTTGGTGAGTACTCCCTAGTATTTGATAAGTAATTTAGATATATAAACTTCTTTATAAGATATTTGGGGAATGTTTGGCAGGCATAAACATGTGGCCCACCTGCCAAAGTATATCCTCGCTTATCTATATATATATATATATATATATATATATATATATATATATATATATATATATATATATATATATATATAAGATATTATTGTTGAGTTGAGCATATATATATATATATATATATATATAAGGCTGGTTATATATGACCACCAGTAACATAAATACAACAATATATATTATATATATATATATATATATATATATATATATATATATATATATATATATATATATATATATATATATATATATATATATATATATATATATATATATATATAGGTCATCAACATAGAGAAAAATTGACATCACTGGAATAGAAGTAACAATGTAATTAAATTCAAAAGCAAATAGTAATACACTTAGAACACTACCCTGCAAAATGCCTTCATCCAGAGTAAAATGGCCTGACAATAGAAGAGCACCAAGCCTGGATGGATCTCTTTGACAGAAGGCATTTAATGAAAAGTTTTCCATGGAAACCAAGCTAGTGGAGTTTAAGAACTCCAGTTCTCCATGTTGTGTCATAAGCTTTTTCAGAAACAAAGCACACCAAGAACCATCCCACCAGTTGAGAAGGTTTCCTGGATGTCATGGTCAAGTTTTAACAAGGGATACACTGTTGAATGATTTTTGCGGAAACCAAACTGGAAGTCTGAAAAAGTCTGGCGACTTCAGAACAGGGAGAAGGCAGCCTTCAACCATTTTCTCCATTAATTTTGAGGTATGACAGGTCAATGAAATTGGTCTTTGGTTGTCCGCCAACTTTGGATCTTTCCCAGGTTTGGGGATAAATATTACAAAAGCTGGTCCAAATAGATGGAAAAGAATATTCGATTCTGATTCTGTTATATACAGATCCAGCAAAAACGCTGATGATGAGGGGTGAATATGACGGGGCATAATGTATGGAATTATGTCATATCATGAGGAAAATTATGCAGTCTTTGGTATTCATCAGTGCATTTGACATTCTGCAAATGCAAAAAGATGGTTATAGTTATGATCTTCCCCTTTCACTGTTGAAAAGTTTGGCAATTCAGTGTTAGTTCTCAATTTTTGAAAGGCTTCAGGATAGAGGAAAGAGCTCGAGTGGCTAGAAAAACTATAACCTAATGCATCTGCAACAGCAGCAGGAGCGGAGGTTGTGTCGGCTATATAAGGCCCATAACAGAGGACTGTGGGCGAGGAGTTGTTGGAGTGACAAGATATTTTCTGTGCAACTTTCCACACTAAAGGATGGGGAGTTATGGAGTTGATAGTCAAAATATAAGTTTGAAAATGTTGTTAGGTGTTTACGACACCCGTTGATCTCTGCCGCAGCTGCTTTATAAATAATCATGTTTGGGGTGGTATGGGTCCTTTTGTATTGCCTGTAGAATTTCTTCTTCTCTCTGTTAGCTTGTGCGCACTCATGGGACCACCAAGGGGTTGCTGACCACCTCCCTGTTGAAGAGTGCAGAATGCAAGCTTCCATTGCTGTGATGACAACTTGCTGCGAGAAGTGAAAGGCATCATCAACAGTTGGAAACCGCTTATTGAAGGGGGAAAGTGGGATAGCTGTGGCCTGATAAAAAGGAGCCCACTCTGCTCAGTCATAACGCCAGCTGGAGCTGGATTTTAACATTGGGCTCGGTACAAGCTCATTTAAAGCTATTGATTGGGTAATGATCACTGTGGGACCAGGTAAAGCAATCCATAAAAGGAAATATCAATACAGGCGAGAAGAAAGGTGCATAATAGGAGGGAATGGCAGGGTTTTCGAGGGGGTTTGATTGTGGCCCACCTGGGCCAAGGGATGAACCCCACACTGACGAGATGCCATAGTGAGGGTCCATCACAGTTCTGTGAAGCACTAGAATGGATTTTCTGACTGCGACAAGTTCTCACTACTAGGTATAAAGGGGGCGGTAAGGCTGGGCTTTCTTTTTGAATTGTCATACTCTTCTACTACTTTTCTGTTTCTGGTGCATATCCCACACCTTACCCCCAGTCTTGGGGAAAGATAATAATAATAATAATAATAATAATACATACATACATAAATACACATGATATATATATATATATATATATATATATATATATATATATATATATATATATATATATATATATATATATATATATATGATATATATATATATATATATATAGTTATATATATATATATATATATATATATATATATATATATATATATATATTATATACATACATATATATATATAGAGAAATATCTATATAAAAATATATATATTTTTATATATATATATATATATATATGTTACATGTTATATATATATATATATTAGAGGCACCGAATTCGTCCGTCGGAATTTGGCATTTTTTCCTGTTCCGTCTCTGCCGGAATTTTCCATAATTCCGGCCGAACCGAATTACTAATGTACTCTGATAATTAAAAATTTGCTGGAAAGGTTTTAGTTTACATAACCCATAGCCAATCTTTTAACAAAATATAATGGTAGCCTTGTGTAGTTAGTATTCATACACATTGTATTACATACCTACAGTATTATTGAAATAAAGTTTACTCAAATATATATCTCAAAATATAGGATAATAAGATACCCATTAAATTCAAATTTAAAATTCAAAATTAAATATATATATATATATATATATATATATATATATATATATATATATATATATATATATATATATATATATATATATATATATATATATATATATATATATATATATATATATAAATTTATACACATAAAATACACAGTC
>JABUQX010058965.1:0-10000 GCA_015478945.1 Trachelipus rathkii | reverse complement strand
ATTTGTTAAATTTATTAAAATATTGTAAATTTTCAACATATACATTTTCAAATTCATTGTTCATCATCATGAAACTTACTATAATCATCATCAAATTTACTAAAATCATCATCAAATTAACTATATCATCATTGTGATAAAAAAATTCTTAATCGTCCCATTACTAATAATAACAATAGGTAAAACTTGCCAAAGAAAGTAAACATAAGTGAAATAAATAACAGTATTTATGAGTACTTTATTTATACCTGCATTTCCCTTAGTTAAGTGCTGATGGCCCATGTGGAAGCTGGAGAGAGAGAGAGAAGGAGATGAGAAGAAAGGTTATTGCTTGGAAGGTGACTCACCATCCATAAAGAAAATAGATATCTGTACTTATAGTGTTATTTTCTCTCTATCTTTCGTCTCATACAGGTACCAAAGGTAGAAGGTTGGGGTTCACTAAGCTTCTTAATGGAGTATCACCCACCTTTCTAATGTCTAGTGTTGGCAACATTTATGAATCTTGTGAAAGTAGTTCACCACATTTCATTGAACAAGTGGATGCTCCTGCTAATCACTGATATATCAGGGTGTCACTTTTCCACAATGGACTGTGTTTTAGACCAATGGAAGAAGAGTTCTTTAATTTCAGCAGTAGAAATGGTCTCCTTAGATTCCTCCTCCTCAATCTACTCTGGAAGGTGTTGAAGTTCCTCAGTTGTGAGTTCCATCTATTGATCTAACACCTCAAGATCATCATCAGAAACTTCCAAGCCAATGAACTTGCCAAGAGAGACAATATTATTAACCAGAGGCACAGATTCAAAACCTTTAAAGTATCTGTCTGCAACACAATCTGGTCACAATTTTTCCAGGCAGAGTTCATTGTTCTTATAGCCTATTCACATAATGATAAAATTGCTTGCACAATGTTTCCTTAGTAAACACTCCCTTGAATGAGAACAGGGAAAGGGAAAAATCACCTGAAAATGGAGCTTTTTTTCTGGGAATGCATTACTCACTTTTTGAAAATGTTTTTTGGGTAGTTACTAAATATTCCCTTTCAGGAGAGGACTAGAATCTGTCTTTTAAGGCCTCACAGAACTGATATTAATCTTTGGGAAACAGTTATGGATATTAAAAATATGTACAATATTAAAATGCAAACTAAAACTATATAAATTCATTGTCACCTTTTTAAAATATGATTTTCAAATTAAAGAAATTTATGATATGAATGGGCTTACTCTTTTGAGTGAACTAAATTCATGAGCATATGAAAATATGAAAAAGAATAGAATACATGCACTTTTTTTCATAGTCTGAATAGAGTATTAGAGAGACATCTCCATGCCTAATCAATGATCCTTAAACAATGAAGGATATTGTACTGATACATCCAAAAGTCAACAACACACTAAAATAATTTTTACATTTTGATTACAAGAAAATTGTAAAAGTAATGCTTGAAAGCATTTCTTCCAGCGAAAAGATAGGCAGTAAGAGTGATATCATATTATACAACATCAATGGCTGCAATCAAGAAAAATTAGAATTCTGAGACAAAAAATTTCAAAAAAAAGTTTAAATTTAAAGTTATGAGTTTTGGGGCATTCAAGTTCCGAGGTTTGACTGTGCCAGTATATATTAAGAATAAACAGCAGTGATGTATATATTTTCTGGTTCCAAATCTCAAATGTTGTGTAGAGTTAGAAAAGTAAAAAAATAATAACTTTAGAGCATAGCAATTACAGACCTGTTGTTTGTCTAACCTTAGATAATATATGTGGCAACAAACTAATACTTACTTATAATTAGAAAATAAACATAACAAACCTTTTGAATTTGGGCTGGATTTGGTGGAGGTCTAGTTCTGGGATGTTGACCAGAAAATGCCATAGACGTCATGATTAGATAGTGGGATTAAATATATTAATAATAAATCAAATATTTTTTGAATGGCACTGCTTCAGTTATTCAACCAGAGTGCCAAAATAAAAAAAAAAAAAAAAAAAAATTTAAGCCATAAAGATTCTGTTTATATATATATATATATATATATATATAATATATATATATATATATTTATATTATATATAACTAGTATATATTATGAATAAATTATTGGTACTGAGTGACTCTTAATGTATATATAATATATAATAGTATATAAGCGATACATATAAACTATAGTATATATACTAAGCGTGAAGATATAAATATGATAAGTTAAGGGAGCAGTAATGACCCTATATAGAGGTGTAAGGGAGAAAAGGGGAATAGAAATTAATAGGGGAATAGAGGATTTATTGGTGTTGTGATAGGGAGTATATGCTGGTTAAGTTTGGCGAAAGAGTGCATCGAGTGACTGAAGAATGGATTGGTGAAGACATGGCGCGTTTAAGGGAGTGGGTAGAGAATAGTTGGTCAAATCTTTACATTGAAACAAATGATTGAGAAAATGAGGGAGAAGAAGACTAAATTGTATTTAGGTGTACGAACTTGCAAGAAGCATATAACAGGAATATAGGGAAGGCTTTAATGGAGGTGTTTAGTGATATATGTTTGGTGGTAGGCTTCTGAATGGATACAAGTATGTTATGACGATAGTGAAGCTGTGGTAGAATAAATGGTGTCAATGGTGATTGTTTAGGATTAATAAGCGGTGAGCGTCCTTCTGTTTGTGTTGGTTTTCATTTTATATGGATGGGTTATGAAAGAATTCGAGGTGGCGGTGGCAGGAACATGGTGTTAGAATGATTGGAGAAATGGAGATGAGTGGAGGGTGCCCTACCTATTATATATGCGGATGATTTGGTTCTGTGTGCGAATCTGAAGAGAGAGTTTGAAAGGATTGTTAGAGAGATTTGGTAGGGTGTGTAAAGGAGGGGTTGGAAAGGTAAGCGTGGATAAGAGTAAGATAAGCATAAGAGTAAGGTTGTGAGGTGGGAAGTCTCAGTGTGAAGTTTATGTTAGATGGTGAGCAAGCTGGAAATTAGTGTCTGAGTTTAATATTTAGGGTAATATGTTGGACTGGAGGGAACGGATGATGCAGAGGTAGTAGGAAAGTTGTGATGGCAGGAAGGTGGCTGTGGCAATTAAATCGTTGGTGAATGTAAAGGACTAAGTCTTGAGTGTTCTAATTTTACATGAGCCTACGTGTTCATGTGTATAATTGTATCCAAAATTTTACGGCGCACTTCGGCGTTGGCGTGCATTTCGATAGCTCCATCCGGATGTCTTGTCTGTAATAGTTCGCGTTATGTGAGAGAATGATAAAATGAGGAATGAATTCTTAGAGAGTTTGTTTGGTGTGAAGAAAGTTGTAATGAGAGGAAAATGAAAAGTATGTTGAGATGGGCTTGAGTCATAGAAAGGAAGAATGATAGTCGGTTTGTTAAGCGGATGTATAGTGGGAGTGTGTTAGGACGACCAGCGGGAGACCAGAGAAAAAGGGATTTGAGTCAGTAAACGAATGTTTGAAGGAGAGAATGTGAGTTTGGTAGAGGCCGAGAAAAAGGTGTATAACAAGGAGTGAATGGGGCTGGGGATTGTGAGGGGTTGGTTGTGGCCACTGGGCCAGGGATGAACCGTAGATTGATGAATTACATAGTGGGTTGTTGTGTCCAGTGAATGCTTTAGGGTGGTTTTTTTAACGATTTCTCACTAATTAATGGTGGTACTGAGGGGTGGTAAGGCTGGGCTTTTCTTTTCCGATGCTTTGTGTTTCTTCTACTGCTTTCCTTTACCGATGACACGCACCTTACTCCATTCTTGGGAAATAGAAGGTAGATAAAGAATTCAAGATAATAAATGAGAAAAGAAGAACTGGATATAGATGGGAGTAACGGGGTGGGAAGAGGGACGAGAGAATCAGGGAAGTAAAAGATAGGGAGGAAGGAGGAGAGGGCGGTGTTGAACAATAAAGAAAAGGCCAGAAGAATATAATCGAGAGAGATAGAGAGCCAGAATGATCATGCAGAGTGACGTGGAGGATAGCGAAGGTGAGGTGTGGGGCGCAAGGTATCAATGGCAGAGCTTGTGAAGGTTAAGTAGGAGTGCAGAGGGAAAAAACAATAGTACGGAGAATGATAGGAAGTCTAGGAAGAAGAAATAACAAGAGTTGAGAGGCAAGATATATAACCAAACAGAAGGCAGAGACAGTAAAAAAGCCTTTCTTTTTTTTTTTAGATTATAAGAGGATTTCTTTTTTCTTCTTACTCTTTTAAATCTTTTTTCATAACTTCTTTTCATACCATAGGGAACCTGAATTAAAACGTCTGCATACGAAGTGTTAAGAGAAATTATGAAGGAACTCAGAGAAAGACTTTCGAAGTTACAGCTTCACAGGGTACAGAAGAAAGAATCACTATATATAATATATATATATATATATATATATATATTATTTATTATATTATATATATATTTATATATATATAAATATATATATATATAAATTATATAATATATTATATATATATATATTTAATATATATTATATATCGTATATATTAATATATATATATATTATCTATATACACTTACTATATCATATATATATATATATATATATATATATATATATATATACTATATATACTAATAATATAATATATTAATCTATATATATATATTAATATATATATATATATACCTATATATATACCCATTTTGTCGCTCACCTTGTAGTGGTTGGGGGCTCTCTGGATGCTGTTGGGCGGGATATACGGATATACCGCCCGCCCTTTTTTAGCACCAGGTTTGGGTCTTTTCCCCTGACCCCTCTGGAACTCTTAATAAGAAGACTCCCGCGCTTAGCGCGGTCCTCTGGGCAACCTCATAGGGTCGACACCATGAGGGGGGAGACCCGTTTATTAATATAAATGGATACCTTACGATGCTCGGAAACTGATGGATTTTAAAGATTCGAACCTGGACTGATAAATGGAATTACTCTTTGAATTGCACTTCGAACATATGATGGCAGTGTCTCCACTCACCTGGAAGCTTCTGGCCTGTCTCGGCATCAGTCGCTGGCACGCCCTGTAAATTCTCCCAGGTGCCAAACGTCGGGGCAATCCGCAAAGGTGGCCCTCGTCACAGTCGTTCTCATTCTTCATATGCTGCACCCCCTCAGGAATGTCAGCAGATACATCATTCCCGATATAATTTCTGCGATCATCTACTCCAAAGCTCCTACTGAGCACAGAACCAGTCTTCTAAGTAATGCACTTGAAAAAACTTTGGCGTTGAAGAGTCCTCAGTCACATTAAATGAGAAATGGGTGTCCATTCTTACAAGCTATACCCGATATCAAAGGTTTATTCTGCTCCTACGTCTCTTGCAGATGTTCCTCTTATTTCTACTCCCCTATGAATAAGAAACACATCTAAAGGACTATTTTCTGTTATGAACAGAAGACGAAGATCTAGATGTCATTATGGGAAATTCCACACAGAAAAGATTTTCGTTACAAAAGTTTATAGATTTCCCACCTCGTGGGAAATCTGACAAACAAATCTCGTTTAACTGCTGCCTTTAATACGCCTCATCCACCTACAAAGGTTCAATGGGTTTACAAGATACAGTGTTCGTACATTTATTCCCTAACCCAGACGTTGCTTCAAATGTCAACAGGTTGGTCATACCCGAAAATATAGTAGAGGACCGATGAATATGCCAGTCTGCAGAGAATATTATCACACGCCTTGTGAAATACCTTAACTGTAGAAACTGTAAAGAACCCCACAGTGTTCCTTCAAATGCCCATCTTAACCTGTTTGAACAGGAGGTTTGGAATGTATGCACCATACACAAATGAGCAGCGAAGAGATGCCATACGCCAGCTTGATGAAAAAATCCTACAAGACCAAAGCGATCCTACGACACAATCACTGCTGCCCCCACTTCCCAGCGTGCTAATCCACACACAAACTCATCCCAGCAGAACTCCCCAAGAATCCCGTGAATCAGGCAGCTACTGTATCTATCTGCTGTATTGTCCAGCACACAGATCCATTGAACAAAAGAGCACTTGAATCTCTCTTGTCCAAAAAGCATTAAAACCCATCCTGAGTACTAAACCGTTCACCAAACAGCAATGAAAGCTGAGCTGGTTATCCAACACAATTTGGAAAACATTCTTTTCAAGACAACACTGTCATGCCTACCCATGAGTTCTCCAACTTATGTAAGAGGCTGTTTCTTTGTCTCTTATTCACTCCAGTTACTCAAATTCCTGTAAAAGATGTCCACAAAGGCAAAGAAAGAATAATCGAAAAGCTAAAGATTATTCATTAAAATACAGAGGTCCGAATTTTTAACAAAAAACACTAACCCGGTAAAAATGTAACTCCAGAAGCCGATTGCCATAAGTCACTCAAGGGAAAAATCAACTATATTTAAATTAGATTGTACCCAACAATCAGCTATTCGGACAGCTACCAATGAACCTCTAATAAGGTTGCCAGGATAAACTCTAGCTCTCCGAGTCTTCTATAATTCTACTTCTGAATTTCCCCATCCGCGCACCCCAAGGGATTCTATTTCTTAACAGATGAAAGATAGCAGGCCCCAAATGGAGCTTGATGTGATGGAACCATCTCTTTCTATTACTTCCTGCGCTTCCGAAAAGGCGAATGGAAGACTGTCCAACGCAAATGTTGCAAGCGCTCTAAGCGCTCTGGTTCTACTGGAGGCATGAAGGGAGAACCAGAGGTCCCCATTTCTAACTTAACATCGTCCAATCTCCAAATCACTCCACGACGATTACTCGGCAAGTCGCAGTAATGGAACTTGTCAATCCAAACGAATCCATATTTGGAACATCTTTTATGGACCAACTCTTCTCCAAAAGATGAACCTTTCGGTACATTTCTTCCCAGGTCTGGAATAACTCCAAATCCTTACATTTCTGATTGCTTTATTGGCAGATATGATTCCACTCATTAATAAACAAGAGCATTTTGGTTTGTCTTCTATTGACCATTGAACCCAATAATAAGTTGGACCTTGGTTGGACTCAACTTATCTCGTAATTCTGGTGAAGCTCTTCATCCAAAATACTCTGAAAACTCTCTAAAAAGAGGTCATACACCTACAAAATCTCTGGTGTATGACTATCCTGGCCCCCAGGTTTTGTTCCCCTCCTCGCCGAGACCCACGTCAACATTTATCTCTGCTATCCCACCTCTAAATTACCCCAGTTCAATATCACTTAATATTTTTGAACACCACATAATATTCTTAAACACCACATACTAATCTTTCAATGAATTGTCGTGGTTATTACTTATTACTCTAATTTCGAAGAACTTGTTCAATAATAAACATATGTCAGAACTGGCTTTGTTTGAGGAACTTCGACTATGTCATCGTGACCTTTTTCAACCATCTGAATATAAATGGCCGTTAACTTCTATTGAATAGAGGTGACAATGATAGGGGAAGGGGCAGGAATACTCATTCACAAATGCATCCCCTATTCCCCAGGTCCCTTTTCAAACCAACTTCATGCGTAGCGAAAGAATTCAGTTATCATTTCGACATTATATATGTTAGTTACTTAGCTGCGAGTAGTGAATTTACTAAGGTGAATTAGCTGATCTTTTTTAAACAGCTCCCTACTGTCCGGTTGTTATACTAGGTGATTTCAACCTCCGCCACCCTTTGACTCTGTCACTTCATCCAAATCCAAGATCTTAATAGATCTTCTAACCCTTTTCCTGGGATGCTTTAAAAAAGAACAGGGAAATCCCTACCTATGAACTTTTAGATACACACACTTCTTTTGTATTGATATTTCCTTTTTGCCCCATTCCAATTATGGATCGTTTTACTGGTCCCGCTTTTGAAATTATTTATTCGGCAGCGATCATTACCAATAGCATTAAATGAGCTTGTTCCAAGCCAATGCAAAAACCCAAGGCGCCTGGCGTTATGATCGAGCGAGTGGGCTTTTCTATCGGCCTGAGCTATCCCTTCTCCTTTTAATACCGATTTCAGACTATTGTGAAGCTTTTGCTTCTTCAGAACGTAGTCATCATTAGGGCAGCGGAAGCTTGCAATCCGCACGTCCTATACACTCAGGCCAGGGGTCGGCAACTTGGTGTCCAAGATGCGCACAAGCAACGAGAGAAGAGAAAACTCCTAAGCATAAAAAAGACCCGTACCACCACCAAACATGATATTTTTAAAGCGCGCAGATTCTGCATAATGTAACGCGTATAACAATATTTTGAACTCTACATATAGACTGTTATCCAACTCCTTCTTAGTGTGGGAAAAGTTACACAGAAAATATATTTCGATCGATAAGAATAACTCCTACCCCAAGTCCTCCCGTTCTGGGCTGAATAAATGGGTACCAAGATCTCCGCTATTCGGTGGTATCCCGCCCTCGGTGTGTTAGGTTATAGCTTCGCTAGCATTCGAAGTTTCATTCCGTACACTTGAAAGCCTTTGAAAATGAGCATGAACACACCGCACTGCCAGATCTTTTCAACAGCGGAAGGGGAAAATCAACATATAAGCGTCTTTTTACACTTGCAGAGTATCACTGCACTGGAGTAGCAATAGACGGTGCTTACTTGTCCCGAATGAATTTCGTATATAGCTCGTCATATACATCCTCAGCAACATGCAGCATTTTGCTGGATTTAAAAAGAATCTGGATCGTTAACTTTTTCACATCTATTTTAGGACTACAAGCTTTGTACATATCTATCAACTGGAAAGAGTCAGAAAAGCTGCGGATACCAAAGAAACCAATTTCAGCTGACTGCATATTCTGTAATCTAATGGAAGAAAATGGTTTCAGGCCGCTTTTTCCCTATTCTAGAGTCGCCAGAACTTTTCAAACTTCCAGTTTGGCTTTGGCAAAAAAATCGTTCGACAGCGGACCACCATCTGTTTAAAACTAGACCATGAACATCCGGGAAGCCTTCCTCAACTGGTCGGGATGGTTCTTGCGTCTTTTTGACCTTGAAAAAGCTTTACAGAACACAAGAGGGAACTGGGATCCTCTTAAACTCATTCGCTCGTTTTGCGGACGAACTTCCTCTTTTCATTTAAATATCTTTTGTCAAAACAGATCCATGCAAGTCGGTGTGCTCTTCTATTCTGTCACGCCACTTTAACTCTGGATTGAGGGCGTTCCGGCAGGGAGTGTTTAAGTGTACTATATTGCTCTCGGATTAAGTGATCATTGTTACGTTTTATTCCAGCGACTGTCAATATTTTCTCTATATGGGTCGATGATACTTAGCAATTAATACATAGCCGGATGCAGGTGCCTTTTTCTCGAATGGCAATTCATCTAGCTCATTAAGAAAATTTTCACAGTGGGGGCTAAAGCTCCATAGGCTCCATTTTTTCCCCACCAAAACCTCAGCAGTGCTTATTTTAAAGAAAAAAGTGGATGACAGAACGCTCGGGCCGACCATTCTTTCCAGCGAGAACTCTTAACCTTAAATAATGGTTAAGCGACCATTCCTATAGTAAAAACTTCACAGGTCAACATTTCTAGGCGTCATCTAGATGGACTCACTGGTTACGAAAACCCTATTTCCACATGCAAGGCTGGACTATTAAACACACCTAATAACAACTTGTCATGCACCTTGCTGTTACGTCTTCGCCTCAAAAATTCTGGGGGCTGATCGAAATCCCTTTCTAACGGGTCTAATGTCTAACGTAGATAATCCGATCGAAACTGGAATATGGCTGTGCAGTATATGGTCAGCGCCTCCAATAACACTACTACCTGTTTAGATCCATCCAAACGAAGCGATGTGTATTCCACTTGGAGAAGGGGGGGGAAAAAAAAAGGGAAGAAAGGGAAAAAAGAAGGGGAAAAAAAGGGTCTTCCGATCGTCCCCAGGTGAGCCTTGAAGTTGAATCCAATGTGATGCCATCTCTCTTCGAAGAGAAATACATACATGTGTACAAGTTATTTTCAACCCCAATACGTCTGCTCTGACACCGATTCTGCAGGAGGTTCCTCAGAATCCTAATT
>JABUQX010058964.1:2500-49462 GCA_015478945.1 Trachelipus rathkii | reverse complement strand
CGAAGACACCCTAGATGTTCCTCACACAAAAAACCTTTCTAAAGAATATCAAAATTCACTTGTTCTACGACTTGCTATTTCATGAGGAATAGCCATTTTATATGTTCGAACCACAAAATTCAAACACTGTTACAATTTTCAACATTTTGACAAAAATAAATTAGAAACTGTTACTCCCAAAGTATACAGCTATATACCTAGATTCCGGAAGGGACACCAATGGTATGTTCCTCACACAAAATCCTTTCTTAAAATATCAAAAATCACTTTTTCTACGACTTGTATTTCAGCAGGAATAGCCATTTATATGTTCGACAACAAAAATCAAAAATTTACAAATTTCACATTTTTGAACAAAATAAATAAGACCTGTTCTCCAAAAGTATAACAGCTATGGAAAATCCGAAGATTTTCATAGTATTCCTACACAAAACCTTTTCTAAAAATTATCAAAATCACTTTTCTAACACTTGTATTTCAGGAGGAATAGCCATTTAATATGTATTTCGAACCACAAAAATTCCAATAAATTTTCAATTTTCAAAATTTTGACCAAAAATTAAATTAAAACCTGTTACTCCAAAAGTATAACAGCTATTACAAATCGAAGACACCTAGTGTTACTCACACAAAAACCTTTTCTAAAATATCGAAATCACTTTTCTACGACTGTATTTCAAGAAGGAATAGCAATTTATATGTTTTTAAACCACAAAATCCAAAAATTTACAAATTTCAAATTTTGACAAACAATAAATTTTCTGGACCTCATCATAAGCACAGCTATTACAATCGCGAAGACTCCTAGGTGTTCCTCACACAAAAACCTTTTCTAAAATATCAAAATCACTTTTCTTCTACGACTTGTATTTCAGCAGGAATAGCCATTTATATGTTCGGACCACACAAAAATCCAAAATTTCCAAATTTCTCCAAATTTTGACAAAAATAAATTAAGAACGTGTTATTCCAAAAGTATATAACAGCTTTTACAAATCCGAAGACACCATTAGTATTCCTCACACACTAAACCTTTTCTAAAAAATATCATCACTTTTTGCTACGACTTGTATTGCAGTGAGGAATACGCCATATTATATGTATGTTTCGACCACAGAATATCCAAAAATTTACATACATTCAAACATTTTGACAAAATAAATATTAAGAATTGTGTTACGTCCAAAAGCTAAAACAGCTAATTACCAATCCGAAGACTATTCGATAATGTATTCTCACCAGAAAAACCTTTTCTCAAAAAAAAATATTTAAAATCAGTCTAAGTTCCTCGACTTGTATTTCAGGAGGAATTAGCCATTTATATGTTCGAACTAAACAAAAATCCAAAAACTTACAAAATTTCAACACTTTTGACAAAATAAATTAGACACCGTTACTCCAAAAGTGATAACAGCGTATTCAATCCTGTAAGGATTTAGTATTCCTCACACAAAACCTTTCTAAAAATATCCAAAATCACTTTTATACGAACTTGCTATTCAGGTGGAATGGCCATTTATATGTTGAACCACAAAAAATCCAAAAAATTTTTCCAAATTTCCAAATTTTGTGACAAAAATAAATTAAGAATTTGTTACTCCAAAAGTATACAGCTATTACAAATCCGTAGACACCCTAGTGTTCCTCACACAAAAACCTTCTAAAAATATCAAATCACTTTTCTACGAATTGTATTTCAGGAGGAATAGCCTTTTATATGTTCGAACTCGGCTTTAAATCCAAAATCTTCCAAATTTCCAAAATTTGGACAAAAATAATTAAGACCTGTTATCAAATGACTATACACAAGCTATTACAAATTCCGAAGACACAATAGTATTCTCACACAAAAACCTTTCTAAAAATATCAAATCACTTTTCTACGACTTGTATTCAGGAGAAAAGCCATTTATATGTTCGAACACGCCAAAGAATCAAAAAGTACAAGATCACATTATTTGCAGAATAGATTAAGAACCTGTTATCCAAAAGCATATATAACAGCCTATTACAAATCTGAAGAACATTCATCAGTTATTCCTCAACACAAAAACCTTTCAAAAAATGATTCAAAATCATTTTTCTCTACGATCGTATTTTCAGGAAGGAATAACCAATTTTATATGTTCGAACCACAATATAAAAAATATTCAAAATTTCAAAATTGTTGACAAAAATAAATTAAGAACCGTTACTCCAAAGGAAAACAGCTATTACAAATCCGAAGACACGCTAGTGTTCCGCACACAAAAACTTTCTAAAAGATATCAAAATCACTTTTCTACGACTTCGTTTTCAGAGAGGCAATAGCCATTATATTGTTTCGAACCAAAATCCAAAAACTTTTACAAAGTTTCAACATTTTGAACAAAAGATAAATTAAGAACATGTTTACTAGAAAAGCTATAACAGCTATTACAAATCGAAGGACTTATGGTATTATTCCTACACACAAAAAACTTGTCTAAAATATCAAAAATCACTACTTCTAACGACTTGTATTTCGGCACAGGAATAGCATTTAATATAAGTTCGAACCCACAAAAAAATCCAAACAACTTTACAGTAATTTCAAAACATTTTGACAAAATAAATTAAGAACCGTTACGCATATAATAACAGCTATTACAATACGAAGATTTCATGGCTATTCCTCCACACAAAACCTTTCTAAAAATATCAATAACACTTTTCTACGACTTTGTATTTCAGGAGGAAAAGCCATTTATATGTTCGAACCACAAAATCCAAAAATTTTCAAATTTCAAAATTTGACAAAATATTAAATTAAGACCTGTTACCTGCCAAAAGTATAACAGTATTACAATCCGAAGGACCCCTAGTGTTACTTCAGCCGAAAACCTTTCTAACAAATATCAAATCACTTTTCTACGACTTGTATTTCAGGAGGAATAGCCATTTATATGTTAGAACCACAAAAATCCAAAAATTTACAAATTTCAAAATTTTGACAAAAATAAATTAAGAACCAGTTACGCCATATGCATAACAGCTATTACAAATAAAACGTCTTCATAACTTCCAAAACAACAAAAAACTTTTCTAAATAACACAACAATCATGTTTCTACGACTTGTATTTCAGGAGGAAATACTATTTATATGTTTGAACCACAAAAGCCAAAAATTTATACATCATCTTTCAACATTTTTGACAAAAAATAAATAAGAACCTGCTACTCCAAATGGCTATAACATGCTATTACAAATCTGATAGGAACACCCATAGTAATTCCTCACACAAAAGACCTTTGCAAGAAATATCTGCAAATCACTTTCTCGACTTGTATTTTTCAGGAGGGAATAGCCATTTATAGTTTCGAACCATGTCTGTGTTGTGTGGGTTAAATTTTCAAAATTTTCAAATTTTTTGGACAAAAATAAATTAAAACTGTTACTCCAAAGTTAACACGCTATTACAAATCCGAAGGACACCTAGTGTTCTCACACAAATACTTGCTGAAAATATCAAAATCATTATTTTCTACGTTGTATTTCAGGAGAATAGCCATTTATAGTTCGAACCACAAAAATCCAAAAATTTCAGGAGGTTCCAAATTTTGAACAAAAATAAACCAGGCTATTACGTACTCACGCTCATGTGTGGTTGGCAAAATCCGAAGACACGCATAGTATTCCTCACACAAAAACTTTCAAAAAAATATCAAAATCACTTTCTACGACTTGTATTTCAGGGGAAATAGCCATTTATATGTTCGAAACACAAAAATCCAAAAAAAATTTTTCAAATTTTCAAATATTTGAAAAAAAATAAATAAAGAACCTGTTACTCCAAAAGAATATAACAGCTATTACAAATCGAAGACACCATAGGTTCCTCGACACAGAAAACCATTCTAAATATATCAAAACACTTTTCTATCGAGATTGTATTTCAGGAGGATAGACGAATTTATTGTTCGAACACAAAAATCCAAAAATTTTCAAATTCAAAAATAATTTGACAAAATTAAATTCAAGAACCTGTTACTCACCAATGTTATAAAGCTATTACGTAAATCCGAAGACACCATGAGTATCACCTCACACAAAAACCTTTCAAAAAATGTCAAAGTTAGTTTTCTACGACTCGTATTTCAGGAGAATAGCTATATGATCGAACCACAAAAATCCAAAATTTTTCAAAATTTCAATATTTTAGACAAAAATAAATTAAGAACCTGTTTTACTCAAAGTATACAGCTATTACAGATCCGAGACTTCATTGGTATTCCGTCACCCAAAAACCTTTCATAAATATTCAAAATCCACTTTTCTACGTAACTTGTATTTCAGGAGGATATAGCCAATTTATATGGATTCCGAACAAACAAAATCCAAAATTTACAAAATTTCAACATTATTGACAAAAATAAATTAAGGAACCTGTTACTCCAAAAGATTGTGCCTGTGAGTGAGTAGTCTCGAGTCTTGCGTAAGACACCCTAGTGTCTACTCACACAAAAACCTTTCTAAAAATATCAAAATCCTTTTTCTACGACTTGTATTTCAGGAAGAATAGCCATTTATATGTTCGACCACCAAACACAAAATCCAAACATTAAAATTTCAGAAATTTGACAAAAAATAATGTGAAAGGAACCAGGTTTACGCAATATGTATTAACAGCTAGTGTACAAAAATCGAAAGACACCCTAGTGTTTCCTCACAACAAAAACCTTTTCTAAAAATATCCATAATCACTTTTCTGATCGAGCGTGTGTGTGTGTTGGAGGAATAGCTCCATTTATATGTTTTCGGAACCACAAAATCCAAAAATTCTACAAATATACTACAACTAATTTTGACAATAAAAATATGTAGAACCTGTTTACTTCCCAAAGTAATTAACTCAGTTTTACAATTCCGAAGACTTATGTATTCCTCACACAAACCTTGCTAAAAATACTCAAAATCACTTTTTCTACGACTCGTATTCAGGAGGAATAGCCGAATTGATAGTGTTTTCGAACACAAAAATCCAAATTTTCAAATTTTCACAATTTTGACCAAAATGAATTTAAGAACTGTTACTCCAAAAGTATAAACAGCTTTCACAAAGTCCCGAAGACACCCTAGTGTTACTCACACAAAAACCTTTCTAAAAAATATCAAAAATCACTTTTCTTACTTGACTTGTATTTCAGGAGGAATAGCCATTTTAATGTTCGAACCACAAAATCCAAAAATTTTACAAACTTTTCAAAATTTGGAGATGGTGAGTGATGTCTCAGTTTACGCCCATATGTATAACAGCCTATTACAAATCGGAAAGACATCCTAGTTGTTCTCACACAAAAAACCTTTCAAAAATATTCAAAATTGTGTGTTTACGACTTGATATTTCAGGCAATGAGAATAGCCATTCTATGTTCGAACAAGCAAAATCCAAAAATATTCCAAATTTCCATTTTGACAAAAATAAATTAAGATCCTGTTACTCCAAAAGTATAACAGCATATTACAATCGAGACACGCATAGTATTTCCTCACACAAAAACCTTCTAAAAAATATCAATCACTTTTCTACGATGTATTTCAGGAGGAATGGCCATTTTTATAAAAAATGTCTCGAACCACAAAAATTCCAAAAAATTTACACTATTTTCAACATTTTTGACAAGAAAGTAAATTAAGAACCTGTACTGCCAAAAGGTATAACAGCTATTAAAATCCGAAGACTTCATAGTATTCCTCACACAAAAACCTTGTTCAAAAAATATTCGAAAATCACTTTTCTACGCTTGTATTTCCCGGCAGGGAATAGCCAACTTACTTATATGTTCGAACAACAAAAATCCAAAAATTATACAAATTTAAACATTTTGCAAAATAAATTAAGAGCTGTTAGCCAAAGTTATAACAGGCTGGGTTTACAAATCAAGAATTCATAGTCTTCCTCACACAAAAACCTTTCTAAAAATATCAAATCACTTTTCTACGACTTGTTTTTCAGGAAGTGATGTGTCATTTTATATGTTTTCGAACCCAAAATCCAAAATTTCAAAATTTCAATTTTTTGACAAAAATAAATTAAGAATCTGTTACTCCATAGTATGAACAGTATTACTCCGAAGATACCATAGTATCTCTCACACAAAAACCTTTCTAAAAATATCAACATCCTTTTCTACGACTTGTATTCAGGAGGAATAGACCATTTAAATGTTCGAACAGGCAAACCAAAAATTCCAAATTCCAAATCTTGACAAAAATAATAAAGAACCTGTTATCCAAATGTTATACAGCTATTACAAATCGAAGCACCAAATAGATATTCTACACAAAATTGACCTTTTATAAAAATAATCAAAATCACATTCTCTACGGGACTTGTATTTCAGGAGGTCAATAGCCATTTATATGTTCGAACCACAAGAAATCCAAAATTTACAAAATATTCAACTTATTGTGTGGATAGGTGTTGAGAACCTGTTACTCCAAAAGTACTAACAGCTATTAAAAATCTGAAGACTTCATAGTATTCCACACAAAAACCTTGCTAAAAATATCCAAAATCACTTTTCTACGACTCAGTATTTCAGAGGAATAGGCCATTTATATGTTCGACCCAAAAATCCAAAAAAATTTCAAATTCTCAAAATTTTTACAAAAATAAATTGTAAATTAAGAACCTGTTACTCCCAAAAGTATAACAGCTATTACAAATCCGAAGCGACACCCGAGTGGTGTGCCCTCACACAAAAACTTCTAAGATATCAAAATCAGACTTTTCTACGACTTGTATTTCAGGAGGAATAGCCATTTATATGTCTGAAACACAACAAAAATCCAAAATTTTACAAATTTCAAATTTTGACAATAAAATACATAAGAAACCTGTGTACTAGGAAGAGGTATAACAGCTATACAATCGAGAAGCTTCATGGTATTGCCTCACACGAAAAACCTTTCTAAAAATATTTCAAAAAATCACTTTTCTACGATTGTATTCAGAGGATATAGCCATTTTAATATGTTCGAAGCGATCAAAAATCCAAAAATTACAGATTTTCACATTTTGACAAAAATAAATTAAAGACCTGTTATTCCATAAAATAACAGCTTATTACAAATCCGAAGACTTCATGTTTTCTCACACAAAAAACTTTCTAAAAATATCAAAATCACTTTCTACGATCGTATTTCAGGAGGAATAGCCATTCATATGTGTTTGAACCACAAAATCCAAAATTTTCAAATTTCAAAATTTGGACAAAAAATAAATAAAGAACCTGTTACTCCAAAAGCTTATAACAGATATTTAACAAATCCCGAAGCACTCTAGTGTGTACTCACACGAAACTTTCTAAAAACTGATTCCAAAAGATCACTTTTCTACGACTTGTATCTTAGGAGGAAAGGCCATTTATATGTCTAGAACAAAAAATCAATAAATTTACAAAATTTCAAAAGGTTTGACAAACAATAATTAAGAACCTGTTACTCCAAAAGGATAACAGCTATTACAAATCCCGAAGACACCCTAGTGTTCCTAACACAAAACCTTTCTAAAATATCAAATCACTTTTCTACGACTTGTATTTCAGGAAGAATTGCCATTTATATGTTCGAACCACAAAAAATCCAAAAATTTTCCAATTTTCAAATTTTAGACAAAAATAAATTTAAGAAACCTGTTACTCCAAATGTAACACTATTACAAAATCCGAAGACACCTAATTTATTAATTGAACTGAAAATATCAAATTCACTTATTGAACGTCTTGTATTTCAGGAGGAATGCCATTAGATGTTCGAACCACAAAATCAAAAAATTTACCATATTTCAACATTTTTGTGGGACAAAAATAATTACAAGAACCTGCTACTCAATGTATTAACAGCTATTAAATTGAAGGACCATAGTATTCCTCACACAAAAAACTTTTCAAAGAAATATCAAATCACTTTCTAACATGGATATTTACAGAGAGGAATTTAGCATTTATATGTTCGAACCACAAAATCCAAAAATTTTCCAAAATTTCAATAAATCTTTGACAAAAATAACAACTGACAGAACCTGTTACGCCAAAGTAATAACAAGCTATTCACACAATCCGAAGACACCCAGTGTTCCTACACACCACAAATACACGTTCTGAAAATTCAAAAATCATTTTTCATACGACTTGTAATTTCAGGAGGAAATAAGCCAAATTATATATGATGCCGAACCACAAAAATTCAAAATTTCCAATATTCCAATTTGCTTGACAATAAATAATTAAAGAAACCTGTTACTTTCCAAAAGAATTATACAAACTCATTACAAAATCGAAGGACACCAAATTAGTAATCCTTCACATCACAACACTTTTCAAAATATCAAACAATCATTTTTCTATTTCGACTTGTATTTCAGGCAGGAATAGCCATTATAGTTGTTCGAACCACAAAATCCAAAGATTTCCAAATTATTTCAACATTTTGACAAAAGCTTAATTAAGAACCTGTTACTCCAAAGTATAACAGCAGCTATTACAAATCCGAAGAAACCCTAGTGTTTCCTCACTAAAAAACCATTCTAAAAATCATACAAACATACACTTATTCTAACGACTATAGTTATTTCAGCAGTAGGAACATAGCCACTATATATATGTATCGAACCACAAAATCCAAATTTTCAAATTTTCAAAATATTTGACAAAAATAATTAAGAACCTGATTTACTCCAATGATAGTAACTAGCGATATTAACACAATCCGAAGAAACCCATTAGCTATTCCTCACACACAAATAACCATTTCAAAAATAATAACAAAATCACTTTATTCTACGACTCGGTATTTCGAAGAAGAGGACATAGCCAAAATTTGACTATGTTCGAACACAAAAATCCAAAATTTTCAATTTCAAAAAATTTTTGAACAAAAAAATAATAAGAACCTTTACCAAAAGGTATAACAGCTTGGCACAAATCCGCAAAGGACTTAATTAGTATTCCATCACCCAAAACACCTTTCATAAAGATTCAAAATTCACTTTCTTTTGTTTTTTTGAAATGAAATTAGCCATGTTATATTGTTCGACAACAAAAATCCAAAAATTTAAAATTTCAAATTTTGCAAAAACTAAAATTAGAACTAGTTACTCAAAAGAATTATAAACAGCTACTTACAATCCGAGACTTCAATAGTATCCCACACAAAAAACCTTTCAAAAAAATATCAAATCACCTTTTTCTACGAACTCGTTATTTACAGGAAGAATAGCCATTTATATGTTAGACAAACACAAAAATCCAAAAAATTTTCCAAATTTCAAATTTCTGGACAAAAATAACCATTAAGAACCTGCTACGCCAAAGGTACTATAGAACAGCTATTACAAATCCGAAGAACCCTAGTGGTATTCCTCACACAAAAACTTTCATAAAAATATCAAAATCACTATTTCTACGACTTGTATTTCAGGAGGAATAGCCACTTATATGTTCGAACACAAAATCCAAAAATTTACAAAATTTCAACATTTTTGACAAAAATAAATAAGAACCTGTTACTCAAAAGTATATAACAGCTATGTACAAATCGACAGACTATCATAGTAGTTCTCACCAAAAATTCTCGTCATAAATTAGAACTGCCTTACCCAATGATATAAACTCAGCGAATTACAAATCCGCAAGACACCATGTATTCCTCACACAAACCTTTTCTAAAAAATATCAAAATCATTTTTCTGACGATTTAGTATTGATGCAGGAGGAATCAGCCATTCTATATGCTACTCGACACAAAAATCCAAAAATTGACCACAATTTCACACATTTTACAAAAACTACAATTAAAGAAACCTGTTTTACTTCCAAAAGTATAACAAATATTAAAAATCCGAAGTGCCAAAGTATTCCTCGTACACAAAAAACCTTCTAAAAAATATCAAAAATCACTTTTCTACGACTCGTATCTTCAGGAGGAATAGCACATTTATATGTTCGAACCACAAAATCCAAAAATTTTCAAAATTCAAAAGTTTTTACAAAAATAAATTAAGAAAACCTGGTTACTCCAAAGAATATAACAGCTACTTACAAATCCGAAGGACACACTAGGGTTACTCACACAAAAACCTTCTACAAAAATATCAAATCACTTTTATCTACGAACTTGTATTTTCAGAAGGAAATAGCCATTTCATATGTTCGAAACACAAAAACACAAAAATCCAAAATTTACCAAATTTTCAAAATTTTGACAAAAATAAATTAAGACCCTGTTACTCCAAAAGTATAACACGCTATTAACAAATCCAAGACACTAGTGTTCCTCAAACAAAAACCTTTCTTAAAAATATCAAAATCACTTTTCTACGACTTGTATTCTTCAGGAGGAATAGCATTTAATATAGTTCGAACCACAAATCCAAATATAGTACAGAAATTTCAACATTTTGACAAAACATAAATAAGAACCTCGGTTACTCCAAATTGAACGTATTACAGCTATTCCAAATCCGAAAGGAACCCTAGTGTTCCTCTCACACAAAAAAACCTTTTGAAAAGTATCAATAATCACTGGTTTTCTACGATTGTATTTCGTGAGAATAGCCATTTATATGTTCGAACCACAAAAAAATCAAAAATTTTCCATATTTCAACATTTTGACAAAAATAAATTAATGAACGCCTGCTACTTCCAAATGAAATATAACAGCTTTACAAAATCTGAAAGGCGCACCATAGTATTCCTCACACAAAACCTTTCAAAAAAATATCAAAATTCACTTTTCTACGACTAGTATTTCAGGGAGGAATAGCCCATTTATATGTTCGAACACAAATCCAAAAAGGTTTCAAATTTCAAATTTTGACAAAAATCAATTAAGAACCTGTTACTCAAAAGTATAGCAGCGATACAACAATTCCAAACATCACCCAAGTGTTTCATCACACTCAATAAAGATTACTGCAAAATATCAAAAATCATTTTTTTCTTACGGATTGGTAATTCAGAGGAATAGCATTAATATATCTTCGACCACAAAAATCAACAAATTTCCACAATTATCCAAATTTTGACAAAAAATCAAAATTAACGAACCTGTGACTCCAAAAGATCTATTAAACAACTACTATACAAATCCGAAGACACCATAGTATTTCCTCACACAAAAAACTTTCAAAAATATCAAAATCACTATTCTACGACCTGTATTTCAGGAGGAATAGCCATTTATACTGTTCGAACCACACAATCAAAAAGTTCCAAATTCACATTTGACAAAAGTCAAATATAAGAACCTGTTACGTCCGAGAGTATAACAGGGCTATTACAACATCGAAGAAACCTAGTGTTCCTCACACAAAAACCATTCAAAAAAATATCAAAATTCACTTTTCTACGCACTAATGTATTTAGTGAGGATAGCCATTTATATTGTTCGAACCACACAAAATCCAAAATTTTTCAATTTGCAAAATCGGAATCTTTGCACCAAAAAATAAATTAAGAACTGTTGCTCCAAATGTATAACAGCTATTACAATCCGAAGACACCATGTACTTCCTCACACAAAACCCTTATCAATAAAATATCAAATCACTTTCTCTACGACTCGGTTATTTTCAGGAAGGAATAGCCATTTATATGTTTCGAACCACAAAATCCAAAAAATTTTCAAATTCAAAATTTTCAGACAAAAAATAAAATAAGAAACTGTATTACTCCACAAAGTAATAACACTATTACAAATCGAAGGACTTTCATAGTATTCTCACCCAAAACCTTTTCATAAAATTCAAAATCACTTTTCTACGACTGTATTTCAGGCGGAATAGCCATTTATATGTTCGAACAACAAAAATCCAAAAAATTTTAAAAATATTTCAACAATTTTGACAAAATTAAATTAGGACTGTTACTCCAAAGTATAACAGCTATTACAAATCGAAGACACCATAGTACTCCTCACACAAAACCTTTATACAAAAGATATCAACATTCACTTCTTTAGCGACTCGATATTTCGGAGGAATAGCCATTTTATATAGTTCGAACCACAAAAATCCAAAAATTTTCAAATTTCAAAATTTTGACAAAAATAAATTAAGAACCTGTTACTCCAAATTTTCAAATGTATAACGGCTATTACAAATCCGAAGACACACATGGTATTCCTCACACAAAACCTTTCTAAAAATATCAAATCACTTTTCTCACGACTAGCTATTTCAGGATTAAAGCCATTGATATGTTCGAACAACTAAAAATCCAAAAATTACAAATTTATAAACATTTTGACAAAATAAATTAGAACCTGTTACTCCAAAAGAATAACAGCTATTACAAATCGAAGACTTCCATAGTATTCCTCACACAAAATTCCTCATAAATTAAGAACCTGCTACTCCAAATGTATAACAGCTATTACAAATACCGAACACCATGGTATTCCTCACACAAAACCTTTTCTAAAATATCAAAATCACTTTTCTACGACTTGTATTCAGGAGGGAATAGCCATTTATATGTCGAACCACAAAATCCAAAATTTAAAATTTAACATTTTTAATAAAAATTAATTAAGAACTGTTACTCCAAAAGTATAACAACTATTACAAATCCGAAGACTTCATAGTATTCCTCACACAAAAACCTTTCTAAAAATATCAAAATCACTTTTCTACGACTTGTAATTTCAGAAGGAATAGCCATTTATATGTTCGAACACAAAAATCCAAAAATTTCAAATTTTCAAAATTTTGACAAAAATAAATTAAGAACACTGTTACCTCCAAAGTTATAAAGCTATTACAATCGAACAGACACCCTAGTGTATTACTCACACAACAAACCTTTCTAAAAATATAAACACTTTTCTCGACTTGTTATTTCAAAGGAATAGCCATTATATTGTTCGAACCACAAAACACAAAAATCCAAAAATTACCAAATTTAAAAATTTTTTTGACAAAAAAAATAAGAACATTACGCCATATGTATAACAGCTATTACAAATTCCTCACACAAAAAGTATTCTTATCACAAAAACCTTTCTAAAAATATCAAAATCACTTGTCTACGACTTGTATTCCAGGAGGAATAGCCATTTATATTTTCGAATTACATAGTCCAAAATTTTACAATTTCAACATTTGAAAAAAATAAACTAAGAACCTGTTACTCCAAAAGATTAAACAGCTATTTACCAAATCCGAAGACTTCATTAGTATTCCTACACAAAAACCTTTCTAAAATATCAAAATCACTTTTTCTACGACTTGTATTTCAAAGGGAATAGCCATTTATATGTTCGCACCACAAATTCAAAAATTTTCAAATTTCAAAATTTTGACAAAAATAAATTAAAGAACCTGTTACTCCAAAAGTATAACAGCTATTACAAATCGAAGGACACCCTAGTGTCTATCACACAAAACCTTTCTAACAAATATCAAAATCTCACTTTTCTACGGACTTGGGGTTATTTCAGAAGGCAATAGCCATTTATATTGTTCGAACCACAAATCCAAAATTTACAAATTTCAAAATTTTGACAAAATAAATAAGAACCAGTTACGCTCATATGTATACAGCTATTACAAATCGCAGACATCCTAGTGTTCCTCACACAAAAACCTTTCTAAAAATATGAAAATCACTTTTCTACGACTTGTATATTTCAGGAGGAATAGCCAATTTATATGTTCGAACAGCAAAAATCCAAAAATTTCCAAATTTTCAATTTTGACAAAAATAAAATTAAGAACTGTTACTCCAAATGTATAACAGCTATGTACAAATCCGAAGACACCCGAGTATTCCTCACACAAAAACCTTTTCTAAAAATATCAAAATCACTGTTTCATACGACTTGTATTTCAGGAGGAATAGCGCTTTATATGTTACGAACCACTAAAAATCCAAAATTTAACATATCTCAACTTTTGACAAACAATAACATTAAGACCTGTTTACTCCAAAAGATATAACAGCTATTACAAATCCGAAGACCTCCTAGTTAGTATTCCTCACACAAAAAAAACAAAAAAAAACCCTTTTTTCAAAAAAGTATCAAAAAATCACTTTCTACGAACTTGTATTTCAGGCAGAAATAGCATTTATCTATGTTCGAACACAAAAATCCAAAAAATTTTCCAAATTTCTAAATTTTGACAAAATAATTAAGATCTAGTTACTCCAATGGAAACAGCTATACAAATCCCGAGACACCCCTAGTTGGTTTCCTCACACAAAAAACCTTTCTAAAAAATAGCAAAATCACTTTTCTACGGACTTGTATTTCAGGAAGGAATATCACTTCTCCCGACTCATCCGAACAGCAAAAAATCCAAAAAATTCCAAATTTTTCCAAAATTTTGACAAAAATAATTAAGAACCTGTTACTCCAAATGTATTACAGCTATTACAATCCGAAGACACCATATTATTCCTCACACAAAAAACCTTTCTAAAAAATATCAAAAATCACTTTTCTACGACTTGTAGTTCCAGGAGGAATAGCCAATTTATATGTTCGAACACAAAAAATCCAAAATTTACAAATTTCAACATTTTTGACAAAAATAAATTAAAGACCTGTTGTTACTCCAAAGTATAACAGCTATTACAATCCGAAGGACACCATAGTATTCCGCACACAAAAACTTTCAAAAAAAAATATCAAAATCACCTTTTCTACGACTCGTATTTCGGAAGAATAGCCATTTATATGTTCGAAACCACAAAAATCCAAAATGTTTTCAATTTCAAATTTCTTGAACAAAAATAAGGTTACCACAGCGTTAAAACTAAAATCAGCATAAACAGCCATTACAAATCCCGAAGACACCCTTAGTGTTACTCACACAAAAAAAACTTTCTAAAAATTTATCAAAAAATTCACTTTTCTACGAACTGTATGTCTTTCAGGAGGAATAGCCATTTATATGTTCGAACCACAAAAATCCCAAAGAATTTACAATTTCAACATTTTGACAAAAAATAAAATTAAGACCTGTTACTAGAAAGATATAAACAGCTATTAACAAACGAAAGACTTCATGTATTCCTCACACAAAAACCTTTTCTAAAAATATCAAAATCACCTTTCTACGATTGTATTTCAGAGGAATAGGCCATTTATATGTTCGAACCACAAAAATCCAAAAAGTTAAAATATTCAACATTTTGACAAAAATAAATAAGGAACCTGTTCCAAAGCTATAACAGCTATTACAAATCCAAAGACTTCATGGTATTCCTCACACAAAAACCTTTCTAAAAATATCAAAATCATCTTTCTACGACTTGTATTTCAGAGGAATAGCCATTTATATGTTCGAACACAAAAATCAAAAATTTTTCAAAATTCTAAATTTTTGGAATTTTAAATTAAAACCTGTTACTCCAAAAGTATAACAGCTATTACAAATCCGAAGACACCCTAGTGTTACTCCACACAAAAACCTTTCTTAAATATTCAAAATCACTTTTCTACGACTTGTAGTTCAGGAGTGGAATGGCCATTTATATGTTAAACCAAAAATCCAAGAATTTACAAATTTCAAAATCTCTGCACAAAATAACATTAAGAACAGTTACGCCCATATGGCATACACAAAAAAAAATCAGCTATTACAAATCAGAAGACACCCTAGTGTTCTCACACAAAAACTTTTCTAAAAATAATCAAAATCACTTTTCTACGAACTGTATTTCAGGAGGAATAGCCATTTTAATGTTCGAACCACAAAAATCCAAAAATTTCAAATTTTCAAAATTTTGACAAAATAAATTAAGAAACTGTTTACTCCAAATGTATAACAGCTATTACCAAATCCGAAGACACCTAGTGTTCCTCACACAAAACCTTTCTAAAAATATCACAATCACTTTTCTACGACTTGTATTCAGGAGGAAATAGCCATTTATTTTTTTTTTTTTTTTTTTTTATGTTCGAACAGCAAAAATCCAAAAATTTCCATTTCAATTTTGACAAAAATAAAATAAGAACCTGTTACTCCAAAATGTATAACAGCTATTACAAATCCGAAGACACCATAGTATTCCTCAACAAAAACCTTTTCTAAAAATATCAAACATCACATTTTCTACGACTCGTATTTCAGGAGGAATAGCCAATTTATATGGTCGAACCACAAAAACCAAAAAATATACAAATTTCAACATTTTGACAAAAATAAATTAAGAACCTGTTACTCCAAAAGTATAACAGCTATTACAAATCTGAAGACTTCATAGTATTCCTCACACAAAAAAACCTTTTCAAAAATATTTCAAAAAATCACGTTTCTACGACTTCGTATTTCAGGAGGAAATAACCATTTATATGTTCGAACACAAAAATCCAAAATTTTCAAATTTCAAAATTTGACAAAATAAATTTAAGAACCTCGTTTATTCCAAATGCTATAACGCTATGCAATCGAAGACACCTAGTGTTCCTCACACAAAAAAACTTTCTTAAAACAATATCAAAATCAACGTTTTCTACGACTTGTATCTTCAGGAGGAGTGCCCATTTATATGTTCGACCACAAAAAAATTCCAAAAAATTTAAAATTTTCAACATTGTGACAAAAATAAATTAAGAACCCTGTTACTGAAAAGTATAAAGCTGATTACAAATCGAAGACTTCATAAGGCTATTCCTCACGACAAAAAAAACTTTCTAAAAAATATCAAAATCACTTTTCTAACGACTTGTATTTCAGGGAGGAATATCCATTTATATGGTTCGAACCACAAAATCCAAAAACTCATACTACAAAATCCAAATTCAACAGTATTTGACCAACACAATTACCCAATAAGACCACGATTAAACGACCAACAATATCCAGGTATAACAAGCTATTACAATCCGAAGGACTTCATCGGTATTTCTACACACAAAACCTTTCTAACAAATATCAAAATACACTTATCTACGAATCGTATTTACCAGGAGGAATAGCCCACCATTTATATGGTCGAACCACAAAAATCCAAAAATTTTTAAATTTCAAAATTTAGACAAAAATAAATAAGAACCTGTTACTGCCCAAACGTATAACAGACTAATTTACAATCCGAAGACAACCCTAGTGTTACTCACACAAAAACCTTTCTTTAAAAATTATCAAATTCACTTTCTACGATTGTATTCAGACAGGAATAGCACATTATATGTTTAGAACCACAAAAAAATCCAAAGATTTACAAATTTCAAAATTTTGGACAAAAATAATTAAGAACCAGTTACGCCATATGCATAACAGCTATTACAAAAATCCGAAGACACCATAGTGTTCCTCACAACAAAACCTTTCTAAAAATATCAAATCACTTTTCTACGATTGTATTTTCAGGATTAATAGCTCATTTATATGTAATCGGAACAACAAAAATCAAAATTTCACAAATTTCAACATTTTGACAAAATAAATTAAAATAACCTGTTACTCCAAAAGTATAAACAGCTATTACAAATCCGAAGACTTCATAGTATTCCTCACACAAAATTCTTCAATAAATAAGGAAACCTTGCTACTCCAAATGTATACACAGCTATTAACAAATTCCGAAACACCATGGATATTCCTCACACAAAAAACCTTTCTAAAAATATCAAAAAATCACCAACCCTTACGACCTGTATTTTCAGGAGGAATAGCCATTTATATGTATCGAACAACAAAAATCAAAAATTATACAAATTTCAACATTTTCGACAAAAATACAATTAGAACCTGTCTACTCCAAAAGTAATAACAACTATTACAAATCCGAGACTTCATAGTATTCCTCACACAAAACCTTTCTAAAATCATCAAAATCACTTTTCTACGACTCGTATTTCCAGGAAGAATAGCCATTTATATGTTAGATAAACCACAAAAATCCAAAAAATTTTCAAATTTTCAAAATTTGAAAAAAATTAGAACCTGTTTACTCCAAAAGTAATTAACAGCTATTACAAATTCCGAAGACACCCTAGTGTTACTCACACAAAACATTTTCTAAAAATATCGAAAATTCACTTGTTCTACGACTTGTTATTTTCAGTAGGGAATAGCCATTATATATGTTCGAAACACAAAAACACAAACCCATCCAAAAAGTTACCAAATTTCAAATTTTGACAAGAAATAATTAAGAACATGTTACGCCATATGTATAACGCTATTACAAATCCGAGACACGCCTAGTGGTTCCTCACACACAACCTTTCTAAAAATTATCAAAATCACTTTTTCTACGGACTTGTATTTCAGGAGGAATAGCCATTTATATGTAACGAAACCACAAAAATCCAAAATTTACAAATTTTAAATTTTTGACATAAATAATTAAGAACCTGTTACTCCAAAAAAGTATACCAGCTATTACAAATCCGAAGGCACCCTAGTATTCCTGCAACAAAAACCTTTCTAAAAAAATATCAAAATCACTTTTCTAACACTTGTATTTCAGGAGGTATAGCCATTTATATGTTCGAACCACAAAAATCCAAAAAATTTACATATTTCACATTTTGACAAAAATAATTAAGAACCCTGCTACTCCAAATGTATAACAAGCTATTACAAATCTGAAGACACCATAGAATTCCTCACACAAAACCTTTCAAAAAATTATCAAAATCACTTTCTACGATTGTATTTCAGGAGGAATAGCCATTTATATGTTCGACCCACAAAAATCCAAAATTTTCAAATTTCAAAATTTTGACAAAAATAATTAAGAACCTGATACGTCCAAAAAAGATTAAACAGTATACATAATCGAAAGACACCTAGTGTTCCTCACACAAATACCTTTCTGAAAATATACAATCATTTTATCTACGACTTGTATTTCAGGAGGAATAAGCCAATTTATATGTTCGAACACAAAAATCCAAAATTTCAAAATTTCCAAATTTTTGACAAAAATAAAATCTGCAATATAATTGAGAATAACTATTACAAATTCCGAAAAGACACCATATATTCCTCACACAAAAAAACTTTCAAAAAATATCAAATCACTTTTCTACGACTTGTATTTCAGGAGGAATAGCCATTTATATGTTCGAACCACAAAAATCCAAACATTTCCAAATTTCAACATTTTGACAAAAATAAATTAAGAACCTGTTACTCCAAAAGTATAACAGCTATTACAAATCGAAGACACCAGTGTTCCTCACACAAAAACCATTCAAAAAATATCAAAATCACTTTTCTACGACCTGTATTTCAGGAGGAATAGCCATTTATATGTTCGAACCACAAAAATTCCAAAATTTTCAAATTTCAAAATCATTTGACAAAAATAAATTAAGAACCTGTTACTCCAAATGTTATAACAGCTATTACAAATCCGAAGACACCATTAGTATTCCTCACACAAAACCTTTCAAAAAATATCAAAATCACTTTTCTACGACTCGTATTCAGGAAGGAATAGCCAGTTTATATGTTCAGAACCACAAAAATCCCAACAACTTTTCAAATTTCAAAATTTTTGAACAAAGAATAGTCAACCAGAACTTTACCTCCAAAAAGTATTAACAGTTGATTACAAATCCGAAGACTGCATAGCTATTCCTCACCCAAAAAGACCTTTCATAAATTTCAAAAATCATTCTCTACGACTGTACTTCAGGAGGAAATAGCCATTTATATGTTCGAACAACAAAATTCCAAGGTCTACCCCTTTCTTGATTCCTGAGGTAGCTGATTTTCAGAACCTGGCTTTGCGTCCAAAAATTAATCTCAGGGAAGACTTCATCAGCTATTTCAGATATTCATTCTAACAGGTTTCTAAATATAAATCGGAATCATCACTTTTCTACGACTCGTATTTCCGGAGGAATAGCCATTTATATTCGAATGACAAAAGCCATAAATTCTAAAAAGCTCCAATATTTTGACAAAAATAAATAAGAAACCTGCTACTCCACAATGTATATATAAACAGCTAGTTAACAATTCCGAAGACACCATTGGCTATTCTCACCACAAAACCTTCTAAATATCAAATCACTTATCTACGACTCTGTAATTCCTGATTAAATCCTTTGTGTGATTCGAACAACAAAACAATCCAAAAAATCTCTACAAATTTCAACATTTTTGACAAAAATAAATTAAGAACATGTTACTCCAAAAGTATAACAAGCTATTTAACAAATCCGAAGACTTCATTAGTATTCCTTCACACAAAATTCCTCACATAATTAAGAACCTGCACTACATCCAAATGTAAACAGCTATTACAAATCCGAAGACACCATGGTATTCCTCACAACAAAACCTTTCTAAAAATATTCAAAGATCACTTTTCCGACGACTTGTAACCAAAAAGAAAGCTAAAAAAACTCGAAAACAAAAAGCCATAAATTACAAAGCTCCAATATAAAACAAAATAATTTAAGAACCTGTTACTCCAAAAGATTATATAACAACTATTACAAATCCGAAGACTTCATATATTCTCACACAAAAACCTTTTCTAAAAAATATCAAAAATCACTTTTCTACGACTTGTATTCAGAACGGAATAGCCATATTTATATGTTCAAACCACAAAAATCCAAAAATTTTTCAAAATTTCAAACGTTTTGACAAAATAAATTAAGAACCTGTTACTCCAAAAGTATACAGCTATTACAAATCCGAAGACACCCTAGTGTACTACCACAAAACCTTTCTAAATTATTCCAAAATCACTTGTTCTACGACTTGTATATCAAAGGGAATAGCCATTTTATGTTCGAACCACAAAAACGCAAAAATTCAAAATTAAAAATTCAAAAATTTACAAAAATTTAAATTAAGAACTGTGTACGCCATATGTTATAACAGCTATTCAATCGAAGACACGCTAGTGTTTTCCTCACACAAAAACCTTCTAAAAGGGATCAAAAAACTTTCTACGACTTGTACTTCAGGAGGAATAGCCATTTATTTGTTCGAACCACAAAACTCCAAAAATTTACAAAATTCAACATTTTGACAAAAATAAATAAGAACCTGTTACTCCAAAACTATATAACACTATTACAAATCCGAAGACTTCATAGTATTCCTCACACAAAAACCTTTCCTAAAATATCAACAATCTACTTTTCTTACGAACTCGTATTTCAGGCAGGATAGCCATTTAATATGTTCGACCACAAAAAATCCAAAAATTTTACAAATTTCAAAGATTTTGACAAAATACAAGTCAGGACCTGTTATCCCAAAAGTATAACAGCTATTTACAAATCCGAAGACACCCTAGTGTTACTCACACCACAAAAACCTTTCTAAAAATATTCAAATCACTTTTCTACGACTTGTATTTCAAAAGGAATAGCCATTTATATGTTCGAACCACAAAAACCAAAATTTTACAAATATTTCAAAATTTTGACACAAATTAACAGTTACGCCATATGTATAACAGCTATTACAAATCCGAAGACATCATAGTGTTCCTCACACAACAACCTTTCTAAATATTAAAATGAATTTTTTCTACGACTTGTATTTGTGTGGCAAAGCCATTTATATGTCTGAAACACAAAAATCCAAAATTTCCAAATTTCAAATTTTGACAAAAATAAATAAAAAACTGTTACTTCAAATGTATAACAGCTATTACAAAATCGAAGACACCCTAGTGTTCCTCACACAAAACCTCTTCATAAAATATCCCAAAAGACTTTTCTACGACTTGTATTTCGGGAGGAATAGCCATCTTATATGATTCAGAACCACAAAAAATCCAAAATTTTACATTTTTCAACATTTTGGACAAAAATAAATAATAAGAACCTGTTACTCCAAAGTTTATAACAGCTATTACAAATCCGAAGCCTTCCTCAAGTATTCCTCACACAAAACCTTTCAAAAAATATCAAAATCAACTTTCTTACGACTTGTAATTTGCAGGAGGAATAGCATTTATATGTTCGACCACAAAAATTCCAAAAATTTCCAAATTTCCTAAATTTTGACAAAAATAAATTAATAAACCAGTTACTCCAAATTATAACAGCTATTACAAATCCGAAGACCCTAGTCGTTTCCTCACACAAAACCTTTCTAAAAATAATCAAAATCAACCTTTTCTACGACTTGTATTTCAGGAGGAATAGCAATTTATATGTTCGAACAACAAAATCCAAAATTCTTCCAAATTTCAAATTTTGCAAAATAAATTAAGAACCTGTTACTCCAAATGTATTACAGCTATTACAAATCCGAAGAAACACACTAGTAATCCGTCACACAAAAACTTTCTAAAAATATATCAATCACTTTTCTACGACTTGTTTTTCAGGAGGAACTAGCCCATTTATATGTTCGAACCACAAAATCCAAAAAAAATTTACAAATTTCAAATTTTTGACAAAATAAATTAGAACCTGTTACCCAAAAAATAGAACAAGCTATTACACAATTCTGAAGGACTTCATAGTATCCTCACAAAAACCTGTTCAAAAAATATCAAAATCAACTTTTCTACGACTCGTATTTCAGGAGGTATAGCCATTTATATATGCTCGAACCACAAAAATCCAAAAATTTTCAAATTTCAAAATTTTCGACAAAAAATAAATTAAGAACCTGTTACTCAAAAGTTATAACAGCCTGTATTACAAAGAGCACCCTAGTGTTACTCACACAAAAAAACTTTTCTTAAAAATATCAAAATCACTTTTCTTGCACGACTTGTATTCTCATGATTCAATACTGAGTTATAAGGAATCGAACCACAAAATCCAAAAAATTTACAAAATTTCAAATTTTGACAAAACATAAATTAAGAACCTGTTACTAGAAACGTATAACAGCTAATACAAATCCGAAGACTTCATGGTATTCCTCACACAAAAACCTTGCTAAAATTAGTAAAATATCAAAATCATTTTCTACGACTTGTATTTCAGGAGGAATAGCCATTTATATGTTCGAACCACTTTTCTTATAAAGGTTAGTAATATCACACTTTTGACAAAATAAGATTAAGAACCAGTTTCACGCAATATTATAACAGCTATTTTACAAATTCGAAGACTTCATGGTATTCACTCACACAAAACCTTTCTAAAAATATCAAATCACTTTTTACTAACTCGTATTTCAGGAGGGTCATTTATATGTTTGACCAACAAAAATCCAAAAATTTTCACAATTGTGCAAAATTTTTTGACAAACAATAAATTAGATACCTGTATACTCCAAAAGATATAACAGCTATTCAAATCGAAGACCCCTTTAGCTTACTCACACAAAAACCTTCTAAAAATATCAAATCACTTTTCTACGACTTTGTATTTCAGGAAGAATAGCCATTTATATGTTAGAACCACAAAAATCCAAAATTTACAAATTTCAAAATTATGGACAAAAATAAATTAAGAAACCAGTTACGCCATATGCCCATAACAAGCTTTTAAATCGAAGACAACAGCCTAGTGTTCCTCACACAAAACCTTTCAAAAATATCAAAAATCACCTCCTCTCCTACGAACACTGTGATAGGAGAATAGCCATCTTATCATGTTCGAACCACAAAAAATCCAAACATTTCCAAAATTTGCAAATTTTGACAACAATCAATATAGACACCTTTAACTCCAAATGCTATAACAGCTATTCAAATCCGAAGACCACCCTAGTGTTCCTCACACAAAACCTTTTCTAAAAATATCAAAGTCATTTCTACGTTGTATTTTCAGGAGAATAGCCATTTATATGTTCGAACAGCAAAAATCCAAAAATTTCCAAAATTTCCAAAATTTTGACAAAAATTAATTAAGAACTGTTACTCCAAATGTAAAAACAGTCCTATTCAATCCGAAGACACCCAGTAGTATTCCTCACACAAAACCTTTCTAAAATATCAAAACACTTTTCTACGACTTGTATTTCCAGTGAGGAATAGCCACATATATGTTCGACACCACAAAAAGTCCAAAACATATACAAATTTCAAGCATTTTTGCAAAATAAATTAAGAACTGTTCACTCAAAAGCTAATTAACAGCTATTACAAATCTGAAGACTTCATAGTATTCCTCACACAAAAACCATTTCAAAATATCCAAAATCACTTTCTCTACGCACTTTCCGTATTCAGGAGGAATAAGCACATTTATACTGTTCGAACACAAAAATCCAAAATTTTTTCAAATTTCAAAATTTTGACAAAAAAATAATTAAGAACCTGTTGACTCCAAATGCTATAAACAGCTATTAAAAATTCGAAGACACCCTAGTGTTCCTCACCAAAAAAAAACTTTCATACAAAAAATAATCCAAAAATCACTTTTCCTACGATTGTATTTCAGGAGGAAATAGCCATTTTATATGTTTCGAACACAAAATCAAAAATTTACAAATACTTCACATTTGACAAAAAATAAAATTAGACCTGTTACTAGAAAAGTATCTAACAGGCTATACAAATCGAAAGACTTCACTGGTATTTCCTCACACAAAACCTTTCTAAAATATCAAAATCATTTTTCTACGACTTGTATTCAGGTGAATTAGCCATTTATATGTTTAAACCACAAAATCCAAAAATTACAAATATTCAACATATATTGAACACAAAAATAAAATTATAAACAGTTACGCCATATGTATAACAGCTATTACAAATCCGAAGACTTTCATGGTATTCCTCACACAAAAACTTTCTAAAAATATCAAAAATCATTTTCTCTACGACTCGTATTTCAGGAGGAATAGCCTTTTATATGTTCGAACCACAAAAATCAAAAATTTTTCAAATTTCAAAATTTGACAAAATAAAATGTAAGAACCTGTTACTCCAAAGTATAACAGCTATTAACAAATCCGAGAACACCCTAGGGTTACCTCACACAAAAAACCTTGTCTAAAAAAAGTATCAAATCACTTTTCTACGACTTGTAATTTCAGAAGGAATAGCCATTTATGATGTTAGAACCACAAATGAACAACTCTTAATCAAAATCTTCAAAATTTTGACAAAATAAAATAGAGGACTGTTACGCCAAAAGTATAACAGCTATGACAAATCCGAAGAACACCCCTATGTATTCCTTACACAAAAACCTTTCTAAAAATATCCATCACTTTTCTACGATTGTATGTTCGGAGGAACATAGCCCATTTATCATGTCGAACCACAAAAAATCCAAAATTTTACATTTTTCAAAATTTTGACAAAATAAATTAAATGGTAAAGTTAACCAAAAGTATAACCGCTATTACAAATCCGAAGACAGCCCTAGTGTTCCTCACACAAAACCTTTCTAAAAATATCAAAGTCACCTTTATTCTACGACTTGTATTTCTTCAGGAGGAACTAGCCCATTTATAATGTTCGAACAGCAAAAATCAAAATTTCAAAAATTTCAAATTTTGACAAAAATGAAATTCAGGAAAACCTGGTACTCCAAAAGTATAACAGCTATTCCAAATCCGAAGACACCATAGTATTTCCTCACACAAAAACTTTCTAACATATCAAAATCACACTTTTCTCAGACTTGTATATCAGGAAGGATAGTCACTTTATACCTGTTCAGAACCAAAAAATCCAAAATTTCAATTTTCAACATTTTGACCAAAAAAAATTTAGAACCTGTTACTCCAAAAGTATAACAGCTATTACAAAACCGAAGACACCATAGGTATTTCCTCACAAAAACTTTCTAAAAATAAAACAATCACTTTTCTACGACTTGTATTTCACGGGCTATGGACATTTTATATGTTCGAACCACAAAATCCAAAAATTTACAATATTTTCAACATTTTGACAAAATAATTAAAGAAACTGCTACTCCAAAAATATAACAGCTATTACAAACCCACGAACACCATAGTATTCCTCACACAAAAACTTTCAAAAAATATCAAAAATCACTTTTTCTACGACTCGTATATTCAGCGAGGACATAGCCATTGATAGGGGTTCGTAACCACAAAGATGCCAAAAATTTTTCCAAATTTCAAATTTTTGACAAAATAAATTAAGAACCTGTTACCCAAAAGTATAACAGCTATTACAAATCCGAAGACACCTTAGTGTTCCTCACACCAATACCTTTCCTGGGAAAATATCAAAATCACTTTCTTACGACTTGTATTTCACGAGGAATAGCCACTTTATATTGTTCGAACACAAAATCCAAAAAATTTCCAAATTTTTCCAAATTTTGACAAAAATAAATTAAGAACCTGTTACTCCAAAAGTAAAACAGCTATTTAAAAATCCGAAGACCCTATAGTATTCCTCACACAAAAAACTTTCCAAAAATATCAAAACTCACTTTTCTCTCGACTTGTATTTCAGGAAGAATAGCCATTTATATGTTCGAACCACAAAAATCCAAAATTTCCAATTTCAACCATTTGGGACAAAAGTAAAATAAGAACCTGTTTACTCCAAAGCATATAACAGCTATTACAAATCCGAAGAACCCTAGTGTTCCTCACACAAAAAACATTCTAAAAATATCAAATCACTTTTCTACGACTTGTATTTCAGGAGGAATAGCCATTTATATGTTCGAACCACAAAAATCCAAAAATTTCCAAATTTCCAAATCTTTTGACAAAACTACAATTAAGAAACCTGTTACTCCAAATTGTATAACAGTAATTACAAATGCCGAAGACACCATAGTAATTCCCTACACAAAACCTTTCAAAAAATATCAGAAATGACTTTAGAACGACTCTGTGTCGGGATGATTTTGACAGGTATATGTTCGAAAAACAAAAAGCAAAAAGTTTCCAAAGGAATTTCAACATCTTTGACAAAGAAGTAAATTAAGAACCTGTCTCACTCCAAAGTTATAACAGCTCTTACAAAATCCGAAGACTTCATAGTATTCCTCACCCAAAAACCTTTCAACAAATATCAAAATCACTTTTACTACGACCTTGTATTGCAGAGAGGAAATAGCCATTATATAAGTTCGAAACAACAAAAATTACCAAATTTTACCAAATTTCAACATTTTGACAAAAACAAATTAAGAACCTGTTACTCCAAAAGTTATAAAAGCTAGTTAACAAATCGAAGACTTCATAGTATTTCTCACACAAAAACCTTTTTCTAAAAATATCAACATCACTTTTCTACGGACTCCGATATTTCACAGGACGAGAAAACTAATGGAGAAGATTGTACTCACCAAAATCCAAAATTTTCAAATTTCAAAATGTTGACAAAAATAAATTAAGAACCTGTTACTCCAAAGTATTAGCAGCTATTACAAATCCGAAGATCCTATAGTACTTCCTCATACAAATAACCTTATCGAAAAATATCAAAAATCACTTTTTCTACGACTTGTATTTCAGGAGGAATAGCCATTTATAAGTTTTAAACCACAAAAATCCAAAATTTCAAAACTATATCACACAAATCTTTGACAAAAAATAAAATTAAGAAACCATGTTACTCAAATGTTATAACAGACTATATACAAAATGTCGAAGGACACCAGGGAGTATTTCCTCACACAAAAACCTGTCTAAAAATATTCAAAATTAACTTTTCGTACGACTCGAATAATTTCAGGCAGGAAAGCCATTTATATAGATGTCGAACCACAAAAATACAAAAAATTTCAAAATTTTAAATTTCAGTCAAAAACTAAATTAAGACCTTGATAATGAGATTCAATATCTTTCGAATATACTATAATATCGTCAAGATAGATTAAGGCGTGAATGCCTAATAGATGAGAGAGAGCAAGCTCCATTATTTTACAAAACGTACTCGAAGAATTTTTAACCCCTTCAGGACCTAATTTATACTGATAATGCCCTTTGTGAGAGGAGAACGATAGGTAAGGCCTGCTTTCTGCAGCGACTCCTACTCTATAAGGATTTGAACCGAGATCTATACTTGTAAATACACTTGAGTTTCCCAATTTGGAAATCGTATTTTGAACATTAGGCAAAGGTGTCTGCAAAGGAACAATATATTTATTTAACCTACGAAAGTCCAAAATAATCTTTGGTTTGGAACTACCTTTGACAGGGATTGCCAAGAGAGGATTTGAATTAGGAGAATCTGAATTCTCAATATACCCTTTAATAATACACTCGTCTATCCAACTATCTATATCAGTCTGAAACTTATGCGGGATTTGGAAATTTGGAGTATACAAGTACCTGGGTGAATCAGGCGTTAATTCTATCTTAAATTCACCGAGTGGACAAAGTTCCACTTTGTCATCTCCTAATGCTATAACATCTTTATTAGCTATTAAGAAATCTAAAATCTGCTCCATTTGCGAAGCGTCTTGGAGTACAACTAAATCTGACTCTTTTTTAGACTTGGATAATAAAATCTCTTTATAAACATTGCGTAATTCAGCATCAGAAAGTCCTTGAGACGATTCTACTCTATTCATATTGGAACTAGAACTTCGGAAAGCAAGAGAATTGGCATGAGAAATAACTATTTTTATCAATAGTGATAGCCGACGGGCTGAAATTTATGCACTTTATAAGCATAGTACCATCTTTTACAGTACTAAGAACATTAGCAAAAATGATATTTGAGATTGAATTCTTCTCACTTACAAGAGGAACATTGTCAGGGGGGGATGTTCCCGCTTGAGATTTAACATCAACGGATAAGATCGCGCTGGAATACGCTTCAAACTTAACTGTATTTGACAAGGATAATTCATAGCTTTGCTCATCATAAATCAATAGCTCATGAAGAAAAGATTCATCTTAAAAATTAAGATGATGTAAATTAGAAGGAGAACAAACTGAATTGATTTTGGAATCATCGAAAAGCGGATGAGATTTATCATAAAAACGAGGATCAATACTGGTTTTGGTAAATCCAGTATGGTCACTCATTGATAAAATTTCGTTTCTCAAGTCGAGAACGATCGGAAGAGAGGATATCTGTCCCTAAAAGCATATTTCCGCTGAAAGAACAATTATTATCAACAACTATTACATGAACATTGAACAACTGTTTGTTCAACAATATTTGAAGTTTCACTCTTCCGAGATTGGGTATGACATTTCCCGAAATTGATTTCAAAACAATATTATTTTCTTCTAACTTGAGGATATAATTTACATAAATTGTCAAATACTTGATATCGTAGTAAACTGACGCCACTGCCTACGTCTAAATAGCTTGTTATTTCATAAATAAACTTATACTCAGCTGTCAGATTTATCTTCAGATAATAGCTCTTTCCTATAATTGGACTATCATCTATTTTATTCACACTTGAAAAAGAAGGATTTGAATTGACAATATTGACAATCTTTGCCTCTAAATTGGACATCACAACATTCTGAGGCCTAGAATTTGTGGTCCTATTCAAAAATTTGCACTATTAAAAGAAGAACGAACCGGATTTTGATAAAAATGCGGCGGATTGCGTGATTTTGCACGGCGATTTTTGGAATAAATTGGCGGCGAATGCGGATTATGGGATTGAAATTCGTGCCTATTTGGATTATATTTCTCAGATTTTTGATAAAAACTTGTGTCTGAACCATAATTCGGGTCCAAAAAACTTACCTGAGATTCAATATTCTCGTCCGAATATTGGAAAAAGTGAGGAGACATGTTACTACGATTTCTGTTCTCGGAGTTTTGCATAGCGGTGTACATTGATTTAATGGCATATTTCGCACCTTATTAGAATAATTTACACCCTTAGTATATGAATTTGTCATATTCTGACAGTGATTCACCTGGTAGTTTCTTTTTGAACTACTTTGACTTCTGTTAAAATGCGGATTTGACATTTTTGTACTGACTGATTTTGACGAAAACTTGTCTGATTTTGATGAAAATTGGATTGTTTTTGAGCATAATTATTGTGATCAGACTGAGAAATAACCCTTACACGGTTTAAACCTTCAGGTGAGAATGGTTGCCAGGAGGTGCCTCGGCAATTATTTTGTGACCCTCGTGGGTGCGAGTGGTGACACATGGAGCAATAAGGACGAAAAATACAAGAAGAAGATCCGTAACCATGATTTTCACATCATACACAAAATAAAACCTTTCGTACATTCTGATTTCTAGAGATAGGATTTTGAACGTTGGAAGAATAATTGGAAGGAAAATTGGGCTTACTTTTTGTAGTATAAGCCTGGTGGAATGATTGTGGAGATGTACTTTTCTCTGCTTGCGTTAAGTACACAGGACTGGAATAATTGAACTTGACGTTCTACTAAAAGATGAGGCAATTTTACCACTATTCAAACCATGTGTTTTCTTTAAATAGGTTTGCATCTGTTTTGGAATTGAATTCTTTATATTGAACTCTTCATGAATTATTCTTTGAAACTGTGGTTTCGCATTGGCATACAAATTAGAGAATAAGAGAAGACGACGTTGCTCGTCGGAAAATTTTATATCGTGGATGAGTGAGGCTGAATCTATAAACGTCTGCAGAGCTTTCTGCGCTTCTGTTAAGAACTCCGGAAGAGAGTGGTTTTGACTCCACTTAACATTGACGAAATCATTAAATGCTTCGAAAGAACTCTTTGAAACGATGGGATTGAGACAATAAGAAGGTCTGTCTTAAACTCTTCCCAACTATTTGCTTTATTTAATTCCGGCGTCGACTGTACCAGATATGAACATTACCCTCCTTCATACTAACGAACCTTGTGTATGCACGCAGTTTCTCGACATCCGAGACAATTCCTTCATCCTCAAAGTACAGATCAATCGAAATAAACTAGCCCCCTACCTCTGGGCCCTTCCAGACGTTATCTAAGAACCCTATCAACAACGGAATATTTGGTTTATTGTGTGACAATCTATCTATATTCAAAATGGGACGCTGCATGGTCTCAGGATTATGAACAGGCGGAGACAAAAGAATATTTTGGCCAGAGGTTCCGGCACCTGAATTTTGCTCTTCAGCAGGAGTATTATTGATTAGATTATTAGCGGAGATATCGCTATTCACAACGTCGTCTGTAGACATAAATAAAATCGAGGAAGAACACACAAAGAAAAGACAAATATATGGATGCAACAACAAATGTAGAATAATATATGGACGAAGATATATGGAAGAAATATAAAATATTTTATCAGAAATAGAACTTACACAGCGATATTTTTCCTGGTAATTCGCATATATTTGTACTCATATTAAACGAAAGGACATTAGCCTCCAATATCGTAGAATTAAAAAAAAAAAAAAAAAAAAAATTATATGCGAGAAAGGAGAAAATTTATTATAGTTAAAGAATATCAATAATAATATATTTTAAATAAAAACCCAAAATTTCCTGTCACTGCTACACTCCTATTTGGGTGAGCAGGATCCTTGTTGCGTTCTTGAGTTTGAAGAAATGCTAAGTTGATAAATGAATGGATCGCATCTTGCGACGAAGATGAAAAAAATTCTTTCTTCTCAGAATTACCTAAAAACAAAAACTATAATATGGCATTCCCCAAGGAAATGTACTACCAAAATATGTATATTATATATATATTATATATATATATTATATATATATATTATATATTATATATATAATTTATATATTATATAATATATATATATATATATTATAATATATATAGGTTGGTACTTTGTTTCTACTCCTCCCGATTTGGATTGGTGAGAAAAATTTATTAAGCAGAGCTGCTTCTCTAAAATAGCATTCGACTCGTAGCACACCTCAATAAGGCACACTATCTTTAAAAGTATGTTAATAATTTTCTTTTTTATTCTGTTATTTGACCCAACTTGTTCAACTTGGGTAAGTCGTCTCTCATAACAGTAAAAAACAGAAGAAAGAGAAATAAGAAGAAATTTAATTGCAAATACTAATTAGCTATAAATAAGATTTTGGCTCTCAAAGTCTCGTCAATAATTCCCATTAGATGATACCACATTAGTGGAATTGCCCAAACATTCACCTTACACTACAGGTGTTACTCGTAGCTTCATTAATATACTATCATCACCTTCCTCCGTATTGACATGTGAAGGATATATATGGAATGTCTTTTTGCCTTTTTTTCGGTTGTGTGGTGACACCTCCGGTGGCACTAAACATCGTTATATACCGCCTATATCGAGAATTATTATTATCGGGGCCGCATCACTACCCTTTATAATATATTGGTTATTTTACTCTATATAACCCGATTATTACTATAACCGATTATTATTCTTTTATTACTAATAATAATAATTGTAATATGTTGATTATAATATATATTTAAATATATATTTTACACATTAATATAATATAATATATATAATAATTAATTATATTATTAAATTAATATATTAGATATATAGTAATCTAATCATTTTTAATACTCATGGCTAATTTTAATACAGTAAACAATTACCTATCGTAAAAAAAAAGACAAAAAGAAATAATTCTATTATTAAACGCAAGAATAAGAGAACCTTAACGCGTTATATAAGGAATGCTTATATATAATGGTACTTTGACAGCATAAATATTGGTTTACGGACGGAGCACCAACTAGTTTGCGTAAATGTGAGCCTCAAAGCGAACCTATTCTTTAACGATGCAAAAACAGTAGAGATCAAAATATTCTAATTTATAATATGACAAATTATAACTATATAAATATATATATAAAGTATTTATATATATTTTAAGAAAATATATATAATTATGAAAATAAAATAATAATTTTATATCAAAAAGATAAATTAAAAATTATTTATCATACCGATCGTATTTGAACTATTATATATAATAATGAAAGAATCTGATTTCCAACGAGCGAGGTCTAACTTTAAAGCAAGTTAGTGACGTCATAAATCGATATATGGTTGATGCTTAAACCAATAGGGAAAGAAGCAATTTCTTCTGTACGAATATCATCGAATGAAATGACTTTTTTAACATCTAATAAAATAAATATAATATTATCATAATAAATATAATAGAGAGAAATATATTTTATAATATAATAATTATTATTAAAGACAAAACAAAATATTTTTTCATTTACAATATTTAATATTATTTGTATTAACATATACTTTCCGCAAGTTACATAGTACGATTTTTTCCCTAAAATAAAATTACGCCTAAATATTTAATCTCATCCGATCAGAGGAAGAAAAATGGAAAGCCTCCTGCGTTGAAATGGAGACAAGTATTCTTTGATAAAAATTCCTTCTGTAGCTATTCAATAGGAGTACGAATATGTTGTAGAAATATTTCTCATAACGGTCCCGCTCACATTTATTATATAATACGAATCTTGATCGAAGATATAATTTCAGTAAGAATCTGCCACGTTTTTTTAAATAAGAGAGAATTATCTTGCAATAAGCCCAGTATTTCTGAAAGCCAAATTAGTTCCTGAAGATTGAACAAATAATCTTGAATAACAGTCCACTTGTCACGGCCGACAAATGTTCGTTACCCTGTTTCTATAATTCATATTACAGGTGATTTGTATTTATTATTACGTGGTCATACTAGATGAAGAAGCTATAAGATAACTTGCCTTAAGAAAAGAACAAGTGGGCTGAAATTCGGGCTCTACGTGCATACAGATCACAGTAAAATTTATTCATAGTAGCAAAATAAGGATGAAGATCAACTGGAATAATAAGAGTTCTTCTAAAATGATACTTTACTGGATATTCATATTGTAAACTAAATTAAATTAATTTCCATTAATTAAAAATTTAATCTCTTCAAATGGATGTTTCTTAAACATCAATATTAATACAGAAAAAGTATTCTTAAATCTATAATAATAATCTTAAATGTCATTTTCAATATACATAAAATATTTCTTCTTACATTTTGTTAATATAAAGCTAAAATTAAAACTTTTATTATTCTTAATTTTCTACTTTGTGACACAAACTGATCAGCATTAATCCTTTGAGTGAGAGAGAGAGAGAGTCTTAATAATTAAATAAGATACTGGAGATCAGACTTTTCTGGAGCTAACTTACGAATCTGTCGGAAGGAAATAAACTTTCTTAATATTCTTAAACAATCTAATATTTCCAAACACAGTTCATTCACTTGATAAATATCTCCTATCATTACACAATATCGGTAACTTCATGAATAATAAGAATATCAAATTATATATTGAGTTAGAGGTGGTAGTTCTGTAAGAGGACAGAGATTAATATATTATATTGAATAAACGGATAAATTAGAGATCACTTGTACGAATCTGATATATGAGAGTAACAATGTGATTAATATAGAACTTTTTAACATTATGATATATAATAGTGGCTTGAAACATAACTTTAGATAAAGTAAACATCACTTGTTGATAATAATACATACACGAACACACCTGAGGACTAGGTCTGGAGCGTCTATCTCCCAAACTCGTGCGAGCTAGCCTTTCGAACATCGCCCATTAACCTTCTCTCCACACTCAATTGGAGAGAGCATACTTCGACGACAATACTAGAATTATTCTGTTCCCGCTGCTATACTTGCCAATTCAGGACTGCGTAGATAGTACTCACACAATATAAATCATTTAAATACCTGTAACTAACAGTTTACGATTAAATCGACTACAATACAATGACGCACGATCTTGTTTTCTAGCTACATTGAAGAATGTATAATATATATTATTTAACAATATTATATATTATATAATATATATATATAATATATATTAAATATGTATATGCCTATATATATATAAGTATCTAGCTCGTATATATATGACTGAGTATATATATATATATATATATATATAGTATATATTTGATTTTATCAATGTGAAATCGCCTGACATCAGGTTGTAAAACGCAGCTCAGAACACAATGTTTTTATTTCTTGAATCTGATGCTGCTGAAACTGGTTCTAAATATAAAAATATAAACAAACTAATAAATTATATAAAATACAAATACTAATGCTAAAAATAAACGTAAAATTAATACATAATTATCCATAAAAATGCCTAGAAATTGTTATTTCCTGTTAAAAAAATGCTATGTCATAAAATCTCTTTGGAATCGATAAAAAATATTGATTTGGACTTTTTATTTATTTTTGTCCTTATTAGCTTTTGGTTTGAAAACTCATAGATGTTACTTATTTATATTAATACCACATTCACACCAACTAATTAATACCTATAAAAATAATTACCTTCTAATTACTGATGTTTTTGGATTTTAGAATGGCTGGCTTCGGGTGGTGGATTAGATATTACTCAAATTGTAGGACTGCTGCTTTATTAATAAAGTTGCTTGAAGATTGGTCACTCTACTCATATAGCTGACAAATTCCTTACTTAATTTCTTCTTTTGAATTCTTAGCTATTGTAGAGGTTTTCTTGATGTTCTCAGGATTTTTCTGGCTTCTTTATTCATATATTAGATTGAAGAATTCGATTGCTATGTTATTCCACCTTAATAGTTTCTTTTTTGTGAATTATTAAGCTCTTGAAATAGATGGTACTTATGTTTCTTCCAATGGTCTTAATGTTCGAGTGTAGAATATCAATGCTGTCCTTTCCTTTATTTCTCCGAGAGATATTGCTTGCAAGTTGGCAGTATCGTTGTTTAATATAGCTTGTTCTTGAGTTTCTGCTAAGCTTATATTTGGCTTGCAGTATCTCCTAATTGTAGTTTATTGTTCTATATGTTGGCTTTCTTAGCCTGTTCTATTTGCAGTCCTTTTTTGCCCATCTTGGAATTCATCTATTTCGACTGCATTTTCTCTGTGTTCATATCAATTTTTGCTTTTTCACTTTTTTATTATTAATCTATATATTATTATTTATGAGTTTATTTTTTGTAAACATTTATTAGTTTGATGTTCACATAGTAATGAAATTACTGAATTTTCATTGAATTTTCATTCTAATTTTTCACTATATGAATTATTTCTTTTTTCATATTTAATACAAAATATAACATATTCCCCCTTTTGCTAAGAATATTTGTTTTCTTGTTATTTCTTTAGTATTCCTTAGAGTTTTAACTAATTCTGATGTACTTCTTATCTTGTTATATCTAGCACTTTCTCTCAGTCAAGATTAATTTTTGTATTTAGGTCTTTTCAAAATTGTTGTATTTAAAGTATTTTTGCTGTCTTTATTTAATTTCACATCTACTATTCTCTATAATACTCTGTTTTGAAAATTCAAAGAAAAAGTATTAATTAATGTTTACTAAAATTTGTACATATGAATTTTCATTTAAAACTTTTTCTATTAAATAAGGACTATAAATCTCATACACTTTGGTGTGATTCTTTTCTGCTAACCATTTACTCCTTTTTTATTGGCTCAAAATAAAGGGACATATTCTTTGAATCATCTTTTCCAAAACAAAAATCAGCAAGATACTGAACTTGTTTCTATCTTTTATATAAGTAGCAATCTTTGTCCTGAAATAATCCTGGAGGAAAAGTTATATTACCTTTAAGCGTAAAAATGAATAGGTGAAAAAGGATCTTAGTTTTCTTGACAATACAAGTTTACTCTAAAAGTAAATACTCTGAAAATGAATCTTTACTCTAAAAATGAATCGTCAAATTGCAAGGGAATTCTTATCCTAATAGTGAATCTTGACTCTAAAAACAGTTCCAAGCTCTAAAAATAAGTAAACTAAAACTAAATTATCTTTTTTGAAATATCCACTCTAATTTAATTTTTTCTTAAAGAATGATTTGCTTTACCGTGGACGTCCTACTATTCCAATTTTTAGTTGTCCTTTTAAATTCTTTGTTAGCTTTCACAGAAGTCCATCGTTATCTGATGCGGATCAAATGGTCGACGTGAGGTCTACGGCTGAGAGAGAGTTAAGAGCATAATAGATGGATAGCTATCATAATTCTAGATGTAATATACGAACCTCTCTAAATGTATGCTCATTCTAACTGCTTTAAACAATCCGCACATATTAATCATATCTTTTTTTCCTCTACTTCCCTCTCTCTCCCTTAACTGTAGTGACGAAAGGGCAAAGGCATCTATACCAATACTTGTAAATGGTGGTACAGGAGGGACGCCTTTTGAATCTATCTTTTGGGCAAATCTCGCCACATCAACTGCTCCGAGTTGGTCTTGTATGGGCTTCTACATATTAATGCAATCTTTTAACAATCTTTTTAACTACTTCTTACTTGTCGAATGATATACCTAGGTAAATCTCTCTAAAGCATTTAAAACTGTTTGTTCCTAAATGTCCATTTATTCTATGGTAATGTCTCATTATTAACATTGTAACATGACTATTTGGAAAGATAATTGGATGTTTAAATTCATATGATACATCATTCAGAATTTTGCTTCGTTTACCAACTCTTAATATTCCTTTATCATCTAAAATGGTAAGATAAGTTAATTATGTAATTTTCAGGCAGGCTTCTTTCTCTTTTTTATTTTGTATTGTATATCATGAAATTCTTTATTTTGTACATATTTGTAAATAGCTTTTTCTTCATTTTTTAATTCTGTGATTGTCATAGCACCTTTATTCCAGGTTTTCTTATACAAACTTTCTTTAACTCTTAAATCCATGCCACTTTTACTTTTAATTTCATCCAATCTGATACAGAATGTATGAGCTTGTCCGTTGAACTTTCTTGTAGTTGTATGGCCATTTACAGGTTATTTTTTATAATTCATCCATTTTCATCAACTGATTCTAATTTATCTTCTTATTTGCTCACAGGCATTGACGTTTTATACATTTGTACAGAAAAAATTCGGGAGGCGGTGGATATGTTTATTGTTGTCAAGAAACACATTAACGAAGCACTATCCCTCTCTTTAACTTGGCTATTCTGCAAATATCTTAGCTTCGGAGGGGGGCCTGGTACAGATAATTAACTTTAAGGTTTATACTCTTTTATTGTGAATCTAATATAATTAACCCTCTATTATGTACATAATGCTTTGATCTCTTTGTCCTGATTCATCCTCTCTTAGCCTATGAATACATTTCACGTGATCTATCCAAGAGACTACTCTTTGTTTTATTTTCAATCTAGTCATTTTTATGGAGATTTGATGTATGTTACAGCTAATTTGGCTGCACTCAATTCAAAAAAAAAAATATTCTTGGTATCATGTCTAACAGTACCAAATTTCTCTTTTATGCCGTTTACACTTGTTTTAGATTACACGAGAGTGAAGACAATAGCTGTGTTTTCATCAGTCTTCACTCCAATGAACCTATATATGCCCTACTGCAGTCATTATGGGCCAGGTAAAATGTTGAGAACGCATAACTTGAAAAATATATATGTAGTTCCTATTAACACACATATTAACAACTTTAAAGACAAATATTGATTATATGCCTAAGAGAGACTTGAAAATCATTTTTAGCTTATTTATAACTACATCTTAGACCTAGTTTTATGTAACTTCTATTTTTATATCTACTCGGACATTATCGTGCATTCCGCAATTAAACCTTTTTAACTAATAAAGTCTTTTTGAATATCTTCTTTAGAGCTACTCAGTAGCCACTGGACTACGATGAGGAAGTCGGGGTCTCAATAAGAGACCTAGTGGCCGGATTCTCATACTCAGGAGAAGAAAGACGAACTGAGGTAGTGAGTAGACTATCTTTATTTCCTTTTTTTTTTGTCAACACTTTTTAATCCCCTTGTATACTCTCCCTACCGGCTGTTCATAGGATGCTATTTCGTTGGGTCTCTACTTTAACGCCTAACTACTTATTGTAAATAGGCTCAATCCCTCTATCGTATATACATTTGGATTTGGTGTCGGGGGGTTCCTCCGCCCCTCCCTAAGGGGTATGGAAACGTCCCCCGTTCTGTTCCCCGTCGGCTCGAGCCCATATTGGGCGTGATATATATATATATATATATTTATAATATATAATATTATATACGCTAATATATTATATTATATATATATATATATATATATATTTCGATAAATTAGTCAGACCCTCACATAATGAGTAAGTATAATATTTTCTTTACTATGATATACGTCGCGGAAATCCTGACGTGTATGACGTCACGCGGAGCTTGCATTTCTACTTGACGGGGTATGGTACATAATATATAGTAATATATATGCCTTATATATATATATATAGATAATACTTTATAATATATTTATATATATAATAGTTTTATTATCTTTAAAATCTTTGCTCATATTTTTTTATCTACATTTTCTAAAAATTCCTTGAATATACTAGCTACTTGATGCAGATTTATAAAACCACTAATTTTTAAAATGTTCTCTTTTAACACTTCTTTATAACGCTTACAGCCTCATTTTCTGATTAAACAGACTTTAAAACAATCATTACAAGTAAATTTCTAAGTAAATGTATAGTATCTTGGCTAGATTACTGAATTATTTCTGTCATTCAATACTATATGTGTAAGTTTTGCTTCAAAACATAATTTTGGCAATTGAAGAGTAGAGCTACACACTATCCTAAGAATAATTATATTAGAACTTTTAACACCATTATATATACTTCTGGAGTTTTTATTAAAATTTAAATCATCAGGAACTCATAAAAAGCGCTGATAAGTATTATATTCATTTGTCAAGTACCTGTGTATTTGACTAAACATCCTTTCATCTGAATATCTGCTATGACATATCATATTTCTTATTTTACTGACCTTAAAGGTAATATCCGCTTCAGTTAGATTCGGGAAAATATTATATCAGACGGTTGATCCCTTGTAATGTAAGAGTTAATACTACTTAGTTTATACAGTAAGATACATACGATTATGGTATATGTGGTAGCGTAGGGCTGCTATTAAAATCATCAATACTTCTCTCTTCATTTTTTTTTTTTGTGGATGGTTTCACTTCACTATGCGCGGTCGATGTTAAATAGAATTACTATGTCATTGTTTATAGTTTCAATGAGTTGCCTTATCACAACTTTTTCTTGCAAATTTAGTTAAACATTTTTCATTTATTGCTAATCACTATTCCTCCTAACATGAGTTCTTATGGTCTTATTAAAAATTTACTTTTTTTAATGAGAACAGTACTTGCTAATTACTTGAATTTTTTGTATATTAGGAAAATGCTTAGGTATTTTCTTTTTTAAATGGTATACCAACTTGAAATTTACTGTAATAGTTCCTTGTAATTGTAATTTTCAACTTTATATTTTTCATTTCAAATCTTTCTAACATACTTCCACAGACTTATAGAGTATTATTGTCATTCATTTAGTGATTCTTTTCAAGAAAAACTCTATTGAAGCAATATTTTTTAAAGCAAATATACATCATCTTCTTGTTGTTTTGGGTCTATGAACATCTTAAACTCTCATGAATGCTGGTATATTTAACATATACCATCTATGGTTGATCGCCACCTTGTAAAGCCTTAATCCATATATGAATACTTAAATTAGAGTCACTTGACTCCAATGAAGATAAATGATCATTAAAAGGTAAGAAATAAGTTACTTTTATTGGTTCATGGATCTTGTTTATATCACAAAATAAATTCAAATCGTTGATATATTCTTCAAATGAAATTGATAGCTAAATCGAAAATAATTATTGTAATCAAAAGTACTCTATAATTCATTTATATTCATTTGAAATATATGGTATCTTTTTTTCCCTTTACTGTTATTAATTCCTGTTCCGATACTTTTGACTCACCTGAATATATATTATTTATGTTTCAGATTTCACTCATCTCAATATCAATACACTCAGAATATTCTATGATTATTTAAAATTAGTTATGTCTTTATTTATTATGTTGTCTATTAGATAGGTTTGTTTACATATCTATATCTTTTCTGAGAGTTTTCATATAATACATACCTAGTATTCTGGTTGAGCATCAGAGTATAATCCATTGAGAAATTAATCTGAAGACCTGTGTATTCTAAGACACAAAGATAGTCTATTAATCTTATACGAATTATCTAATTACCTTTAATAGATTTATTTTTAATTATCGCAACTTAGCAGGATAAAAATAACTTTTTATACTTATTTTGGTTCACTGCAAGGTTTTTATGTTATTCAAATTACTTGGAAATCATGTTTCTCAGCACTTCAAAATCTAACATTTCTTATCATTTATTTTATAATTCACAGTGAGTGCTGCTGTGAGCGATATTTGAACCATCCAGTCACTCTGTGGATATCCTTTTTCCTCTATGCTCAGAAATGCTTCAATGTTGACATATATTACAATTTTATCGAACATTCTTCTGTATATACTCTAATGTCTACATAAAAATGATTTGATTCTGTAGACACTTTAAAGCTAATTTAATTGTCTTTAATGATACTTTGTTATTTTCTCTGGCTGGTTTGAGCTCGAGATTTAGCATTTAATTATGCTATATTCTTTAATTGAATAGTACCTTTTTGTACAAAATTGCAATATCAGATGATATTAAATTTATTATTTATTTATTACTAACTTACGATGTAACTAAAAACAAATACTTATCAACATGATTTATATTGTTATTGATACTCACTCGAGTCATTTCTTGAATTTATAATATAATTTATATATTTAAGTAAAATGTACATTGTTATGCCATAACGTAATTGAGTTTTTTTTTTTACTAATACAAAGTATCTTATGTTTGCCCCAAGTGTTCTGGTAATTTGGTTTTGTTTTGGGTTTTGATATACAATGCCATAGTTCTCACCGAACAGTGGTGTGTGATTGATTCTTGTCTTCTTTATCTAACACATTTTATGTGAATGTACCTCGAAAGTTACCTTTTTATTTTTTTTTCCTCCCCCCTCCTTTAAAAAAAAAAGCTCATTTAGATTTATTAAAAACACATTTCTAAAATTTATTGCAGATTACACATTTATCACGTTGTTTGTAGGGAAGTTTTTTTTAAATATTCTTAAATTAGCACCAGTAGATATTTCAATTCACATTCATGGAAGTAATATTTTTCCATTGCATTATATGATATGAGTTCATAAAACAAAAGAAAAATCTTGCCAGATGAAATTCCAACCATCTCTTTCTTAATTTCATTCCAGTCTTCTAGCTTTATTTAACTTGTATTTGCAATATATACTGTTCATTATTTCTTCTAGTTTTTGAAGAATAATATGCTATTAATTATGATTTTAATAACTATAATTTCAAACTAAATGCATACAAATTCTTACTTAAATAGGAAAGCTTATTCATTTCATTAATATCTCGCACACTCGCTTTTATACTTCTCACATTTTCACTTCTATATCTCACACAAAACTAGCATAAAACCTTTAAATTTAGTAGGATCTTTTTCCACAGTAAATTATTTTCAGTTCACAATGTTGGAAGGGATTATAAATAGGCCTCTATACACTTCTAACTTTTGTTTTTAAAATTTTCTACTATATTTTAGATCCCAATTATTATTTATTTGAAACTGAGACAAGATGAAGTGTTGAGAAAATTTGTAATTTTTATTTTCATTTTTTAGCATCAGAAGTATCCTAAAATTTTTGAAAATTGGACTTTCTATTTTTTGTTCAAGATTTTTTATTAAAGACTGTGCTCTATAATATTTTTATATGACTATTGTGTTGGTAAAATCCAAAGCGTTCTTGTTACCGATATTCTTTTGCCAAAAGTATTTGTTCATAGTTCTTGTATATTTATATTTTAAGCTTTTTCTATCTCAGTAACAAAAGATTGGGTCTATATTTGCACATTTTTAGACTATGACACACTTGCTTTACTCTCACTTTTATTGAATACTTACCTTTAAAGCTCTTATGGTCTTGTGGTCAATAATCCTTGCTTCATATTTATACTTCATTATTTATTGATAATATCACTTTTATACTCATTATATTCGGCATTTAAGTTATTTTAATGTAGGCCCCTATTGATTTGTAGCTGCCTCTACAGATTCTGTAATTAATTCACTACAGGTAATTTTTTTAATGATTATCTACTTTTTGCATCTATGTATAATTTCATTACCGTTATTATTTTTTCGTGAGACTTAATCTTAAGTATTTAAATGAAAGCATGTCACCAATTAATTTGCCTTTTAATAATTGATTAATTTTATTTAATTATAAGGTAACGCTGGCTAATTTTCCTGATAGGATCATTTAAACCTTCACCTTCAGTTTTTTTCGTTTCTCGATATCGTATATCGATATATTCGGCTATCATTATGTATATTCTTTTAAACGGAATAAATAAAAAAAGAAGTATTTAAAACTAAAATAATTTATCTGAACTCATTCATTCACTCAAAAAGGAAGGATGTTATTTTTTTTTAACACATTTAATATATTAATAACATTTAATAATATTTATATTTCCTATATAAAAGTTTACCTGTATATATATTTTTTTATTATTTATTATTATTTATTTTTGTCATATGCTTATTATACTTATTTTGTCAATCGGATGATCATTCCTTCATTACATCTGAGTGACAGCTTTGTGTTCTTCATCCAAACTTTAATTAGAAGAACTTTCCCTTGATTTTCATCAATGTGAAATCTCACTGACATCAGGTTTGTAAATCGCAGACTCAGAACACAAGTTTTTTATTTTCTTGAATGTAGGCAAAACTGAAACTAGGTTCTAAAAATATAAACTTAATAACTAAAATCTAAAATTATATTTAAAAGTTACAAATACTAAATGCTAAAAAATAAACGTAATAATATATATATACATAATTATCCAAATAATGCATTAGAAATGTTTATTTCCATGTTAACGATTTTTTTTGTACAAAGTTAATCTGTTTGGAAATAGATTAAAAAAATTATTAGATTATTGGACTTTTTATTTATTTTTGTCCTTAATTTAGAATATATTTGGTTATTGAAACTCTATAGATGTTAACTTTATTTATATTAATTACCATACTTCCAACACATATAACCAACTATATTTAAATTACCTTATAATCACCTATTACACTATTTCTAATTATATACTGATGTTTTTTTTGAGATTTTAGATGGTGATATGAGCTTTAGGGTGGGTGGATTAGATATTTTACTTATACATAATTGGTAGAACTGCTTTCTATTATTAATAAATGAGTTGCTTTGAAGATTGGTCATCCTACTCATATAGCTGACAATTCCTTACTTTTTCTTCTTTTAGAATTCTTTAGCTAATTGTATAGGTTTTCTTTGATGTTCTAAATTTTTCTTCTTGGTATCTTTTATTCTACTAATATTAGTATTGAAGAATATTCAATTGCTAGATTTCCACTCATTATAAAGTTTTCTTCTTTGTGATATTAAATAAAAGCCTACTTGAAATAGATGGGTACTTAAAGTGTTTCTTCCTAAGTGTTGAAAATGTTTATTATTCAAATTGCAGCAATATTGTTCATTTGCTTTTTTTTCTCATTTGACTTATTGGCAAGTTGGTAACAGTTTGTTTGTTTTAATATAGCTTAGTTTGAAGTTTCTTATCTGCTAATAGCTTAATATTTGTACTTTGCACGTTATTACTCCACTAATTTTATTAATTTATTTTTCTTAATATTTGGTCTTTCTTATAGCCTGTTATATTTGCAAGTCCTTTTTATGCCTCACCTACAATTGAAATTCCTGATTCTCCTCAGCAATTTTATCTCTGTGTTAGCAATCAATTTTTATGCTTTCAACTATTACTGGATATCTTTATTGGTTTATTTTTTGTGACCATTAGATTTCATTGGGACGGATATCATCCAGCTTTATGACTTGTCTTCTTTAATATTTCCATTTTTTATTTTATTTATATATTATTATTTTGTTTTTTCTTATTTATTAATACAAAATATATACAATAATAATATATATATATATATTATATATATATATAATTATATATATAATATATATTATTATTATATATAGTATTATAATAATTATATATAATATTAATATATATATATATATACATCATATTATATATCTATATATATTATAATTAATATTAATATAAATTTATCTAATAATTACATATTATATATTATATAGAGTAATATATATATATATATTATATTATATATTATATATATATATATATATATATATATATATATATATATATATATTATATATATATTTTCTGTAAATATATATATATATATATATATACTATATATATATATATAATATAATAATATATATATATATATAGTAATATATATATATATATATATATATATATATATATATATATAATTATAACTATAACCGTATATATATATATTATATATAATATTATATATTATATATATATATTATATATATATATATATATTATATATTATATATATATATATATATATATATATATATATATATTATATATATATATATATATATATATATATATATAATATATATATTAAAATAGGATAGGTGGATCAAAAAAGGGATGGTATAACAGGCTGTGTTTTGGGGGTGGCGGGAGAAAATGAGAATGGTGGGAAGGTGTTGATTTCTGTGAAGAGAGAGGTATTTGTGTAAGTAAAACTTTCTTTAAAAAAAAGAGTATCCATAAGTAATACTAGAGTTGGTGTAGGTAGAGATTGTATCGGAAGTGAAAGTATGATTGATTTTGTGTTGGTGAAGAAGGAGATGTTGAAGTATGTGTTGGATGTTAAATCGTGAGGGGGCTGAGGATGGGTATCGGATCATTATGTGTTCTATGTAAAATTAAGTAGTGGGGGCTTGGATGGAGAGGAAGGTGATAACGAAGGAAGTGGGAATTAAGAGTGAGAGTTAAGTGAACAAGACAAATAAGATAAGTATGTAAGAGCCGCTCGCTAGTAAATCGGTTGAATGTGACCAAGTTGATACTGAACAAATCTGGGGCCAAATAAAGGAAGCAATTGTTAGTAGTGCAAAGGAAGTGTGTGGGTGTGTGCTAAAGTAAGGAGTAAGAATGTTAACAGTGAATGTGGAATGAAAAGGTGATGAAAGCGGTTAAAGTAAAAAAAGAAGCGTGGTTGAATTGTATAAAAGCAAATGATGAAGTTTCAAAAGAAAAGAATGCCTTTTTAATTATATAAGGAGGAAAAAAGAAATCTAAAAGGTGCAATACGTAGGAGAAAACAAGAAGTAAATGAGCAGTTTGGAAGGAGGATGAATGGGACATACAGGGAAAGGAAGCTCTTCTGGAAGGAACGGGAAGGTAAGAATGAGAATAAGGGGAATCTGCTTAGAATAATGAATAGGGATGTGCTTTTGTGACTGATGAATGGATGTGAGAGGAGTGTGGAAAGAACACTTCGAAAATCTCATAACATTGACAGTAATGAATGAGTGATAGTGAATGTGTGGTGGTTTGATGGTGCAAGAAGGAATAGTATTTGGGGATGAGGTTATTAGTAAGAGGAGGTAATGGGTAGAGTGAAAGTTGAAGAAATGGTAAAATCTGCAGGTATAGTATGAAAATTACTGGTGAAATGATCAAGAGCCGTGAGGCGAGATGGTGATTGATTGGATTTGGAAGTTGTGTAATAAAGCGTTTATGGAAGGGTATAGTTTCGAGAGAAGCTGGATTTTTGGAAAAAAAAAAAAAAAAAAAAAGGGAGAAGGGGGGACTATTAATAGTACCTTATATAAGGTAAAAGGGAGAAAAGGGGAACTGTAGAAATTATAGGGGATAAGTTTAATTGAGTGTTGTAGGGAAGGTATATGCTGGTATTTTGGTCGAAAGAGTGCGTCGAGTGCATGAAGGACTGATTGGTTGAAGATAAGGTGCGTTTAGGAGTGGTAGAGGATGTGTTGGATCAAATGCTTAACATTGAAACAAATGATTGAGCAAATGAAAAGAAAAAAAGAATTTTAGGTTTTATGGATTTGCACAGGCGTATGATAGAGTTAATAGGGAAGCTTTATGGCATTTATTAGTGATATATGGTGTTGGTGGTAGGCTTTCTGAATGGAATCAAAAGTAGTATGACGATGTGAAGCGTGTGTAAATAAAAGGAATGGTCAATGGTGATTGGTTTAGGATTATTGGCGGAGTGGCAGGTATGTGTTTATAT
>JABUQX010058963.1:27500-34835 GCA_015478945.1 Trachelipus rathkii | reverse complement strand
TATTATTATTATTATTATTATTATTATTATTATTATTATTATTATTATTATTATTATTATTAATTATTATTATTAGTGTCCCCCTTTCGCAATAGTATAGTTTGCTAACACGGTCTAGCCGCATTCTTGTGTGCTGTGGGGATCCCTGTACATCCACTCCAAAAAAAATTATTATTATTATTATTATTATTATTATTATTATTATTATTATTATTATTATTATTATTATTATTATTATTATTATTATTATTATTATTATTATTATTATGATTATTATTATTATTATTATTATTATTATTATTATTATTATTATTATTATTATTATTATTATTATTATTATTATTATTATTATTATTATTATTATTATTATTATTATTATTTTTATTATTATTATTATTATTATTATAATTATTATTATTATTATTATTATTATTATTATTATTATTATTATTATTATTATTTATTATTATTATTATTATTATTATTATTATTATTATTATTATTATTATTATTATTATTATTATTATTATTATTATTATTATTATAATTAATATTATTATTATTATTATTATTATTATTATTATTATTATTATTATTATTATTATTATTATTATTATTATTATTATTATTATTATTATTATTATTATTAGTAGTAGTAGTAGTAGTAGTAGTAGTAGTAGTAGTAGTATTTGTAGTAGTAGTAGTAGTAGTAGTAGTAGTAGTAGTAGTAGTAGTGGTAGTAGTAGTAGTAGTAGTAGTAGTAGTAGTAGTAGTATTTCCATTACAATTGGTAAATTTTAATTTATATTTTGAAAATTGGGTAATTGTTGACTTTACCGTAATGTAAAAACATCAATTTGGAATTTGTTTTGAAAACAACCGATGTTTCGAATTTTCTTTAAAGTAACTGTTCCAAATTTACGTTATATATATATATATATATATATATATATATATATATATATATATATATATATATATATATATATATAGTTATTATATATATATATATATATATATATATATATATGTATTTGTGTGTGTGTGGTTTAATACACAATAAGTCAAGGTTTTGATAAATTTTGTTAAGCTTCCTCAGTAAATCTGTGTAAATTAACAAATCTTATCCTAACTTTAACTAATTTTCATAATTATGTGAATATATATATATATATATATATATATATATATATTATATATATAGTTAAGGATAAGTTATAGTAAAGAAAGAACAGCATATATATGTAAATAAAAATATTATATAATATATATATATAATATATATATATATATATATATATATATATATATATATATATATATATATATATATATATATATATATATATATATATATATATATATATATATATGAGAAGTTTTGGTAAGTTTACGCAGTAAATAAACTTAACAAATCTTATCACAACCTTAACGAGTTTTCGGTCCTAAAACTAATGCAGTAGATATGGCAACCGGGCAGTTGATATGGCAACCACGCTAACGTCATCAAACATGGGGAGGAAAGACCTAAAAAAGACGATTATCGGGGGAAAATCGATATTTGGTCACATTAAGCTCAACTCAACAATTGCCGGAAATTGTGTTATGGTTTTAAAAGATATTTTAAAATAAAATAAATTATGAGAATTTTACATTCTATTAATAAAATTTTCAATAGATTACACAGGCCAACCTTTAAAAACTTTTGTACAAATTTTGCCTCTCTCATGTTTTTTTATATGTTGAATTCAAAAATGTCCATCAAATCAACACAGAACGTACCGTTTGCTAGCAAGATGCATATTTTGCTATATAAAGTTACCAAAGGAACATAGAGCTTGTGAAAAAAAGTTGTACTTTGCCTACTTTCGTGTAAAGTTCGGAGACCAAGATAAATTTTGGACACCTTACAAGATGTGTTAATGTTTGTGGGGAAGATTTAAGAGAATGGTCACAAGGGAAGAGGAAATCTTTCAGATTTGGAGTTCCAATGGTATGGATAGAGCAGAAAATATATACAGATAACTGCTATTTTTGCTGCGTCGATGGCAGTGAGTACAAATCTAAGAACAAAAAAGTTATTTCATACCCGGATCTGGTATCAGCTTTGTGTCCAGTTCCTCATGGTGAAGGTATTCCTGTTTCAGACCCACCTGTGTTATTGAAGCTCTTTCCATAACTAGTAGCTATTCTGATTGTGAGGTGCATTCTGCTGGGCCTGACTCTGATTTTGAAAGCAGCAAATCTCAATTGTTAAAGCAAAATGAACTGAATGATCTAGTAAGAGATTTACGCTTAGCAAAAGAGAAACCTGAACTTCTTTGGTTCCAAGTTGAAAGAAAAAAATTTGTTGGTTCCAGAAACATCTTTCGGTGGGTAAAGAAGCAGAGAAAAAAATTTGACCTTATATCGAGGAAGAAAGTGGCATAGTATTCTGTTGTAACATACCTGAGTTAGTAAAAGCATTTGGGAACGAATGCCATAAATATGATTAACGACTTTTCATTGATTCATCTAAAAGGAGATTAAGGCAGTTCTCCTACACAGTGGTAACATTTACACTTCCTTACCAGTGGGACAATTGGTTTTTCTCAGAAGATTAAATACTACGATCACGAGTTGATGATTTCCGACAACTCGAATGTGTCAGGATCTTTCTAGGACAGCAAAGTGAGTTCACGAAATTTCCTTTCTTTCTGTTTCTATGAGACAGTAGGGTACGGGATCAGCATTGGGCAAAAAAGGTTTGGCCATTACGAAGAAATCTTGAACCTGGGAGCAAAAACATTGTTTAAGCTTTAACTTGTAAAAGCCATCTCAAAAACTGAACCATGTTATCAGTACCTATGAAGAAAATTCCCTCATTTGGCAAACGAAAAGTTGAAGTACTTGTTCTATGGACTCAGTTTGCATCCTTGTAGTTAATGTAACTTCTTTTTATGAATGTATGCATGGTGTGTTTCTGTTGGATTAGAATTAATATTGGAATGGGATCAAAGAATAGAGAGTAAAAAGTTTGCCATGTTGCAGTTACGAATCAACCTACGTCTTGAGATTCAAAGGTTGGATTAAGGTAGACGTGAAGACATAGAATGGAAGGATTTGCTGATGGTTCCCTTGTTGATAGTCTATATTTGGAGGTTCAAGGAGAGAACCAAACAATAAAAAAACAAAGGAGGATTCTATCCAGGTTTGATATGGGATTCCCCGGAAGAATGAAAGTGGGAACCATATATCGGAAAAGTGATTCAAGTAAGGAGTGGAGTGAAGAAGAAAGTCACCTAGAGTAGAGAGAGCGAGAGATGAATAACTACTCAAACATGAGGCCTCGTTCAGCTGGCACTAAAATTAGGTGTCATCATTGTCATAGTAATGAACATGTCAAGGACAACTGTTTGTTAAACAACTGTTTTTTAGTTATGTGGGTCACCTAACTACTTAGTCTTGCGTTGTTAAAATTAAAGAAAGGTACAGAGTTCAACAGCAGCATTCCCTGTGCTGAAAACTTCAGATATTCACTGTGATCTTTGCTGTAGAGAGGAACATGTGATAAGAAAGTGTCCAAGATTTCCTGTTTCTCGTGGAAAGTTGCAAGATGGAGAACAAATGGTCGGAGCGAGGATCAATGGTCAAATGGGTCATCAGTACACCTCTCAAAGGATCGGGCCAACACGTCCAGGAGTTGGACAAATTCCACCGGTGATGAATCGGAGATTTTTAGACCAAGAATAAGGTATGAGTCTTTGTCAGAGACAAGTTGCTTGCCAGTAGCGGGGTCATCATGAGGCTGATGCTGGTATTTCATTAAACTAGTTAGCTGAGGAATGCTTGGGGGAGGGGGGTTCCTAGAATTCCAGCATTGCAAAAGAAAAAGAAAATCCAAGAGAAAGATATGTTACTTCATTAGTAGCCGAGATACATGATGCTGGTAACAAATTAATTTCCAACTCCAAGACGGAATTAAATGAACAAAATATCAATGAATAAAAATAATATAATAATATAAAAAAAAATGTATAAAATGCTATATAAAAATAGGTAAATAAATATATAATTAAGTATATAAAATTTAGCGTGTTGACAAAGGTTGACGAAATCTAACTTCAAAGTAAAATACTATCAAAGTTCAAATTTTCCCCTAATTTAAATTTGTTGTCCCAAATAATTAAAGATTCCAACAAACGGAGGTCCGGTTCTTCCTCAAAATCCAAAATTGAAAAATACATTTTATGGTTAAATTATTTTATAATTTTATTCATTGATATTTTGTACATTCTACTATATGCCTTGAAAATGTGTACTAGTTGCGATCACCCGAAACCAGTAGGCAATATATATTCAAACAAAAATAATATATAAATACGTCCTAATCATCCTAGCGTTAATAAAATTCCTCCTTAACTCTTTCATGCCCAAAACATGTTAAATTGAAAAAGCTCTTTAATTTCTTGAAAGCATTTTATTTATGTCCAAATATATGCTTTTGAAAGGAAAACTTGCTTAGGATAGCAAATAACACTGTCCAACAAGAAAAAAAAAATTTCATTAAGTAAACAAAAACATATATAATCTTTATGCATTTTGAGCCGCTGAATCCAATTATGAAATCAGATTTTTTCTGTTACGCACCAATTCTTTTCGAATTGGAATTAAACGTTCAAAGCAAAATGAAAGTATAATATTAAGACTTGTATATTACAATAATACGAAATATGGAAAAAGATATGGGTTTTATTGCATATTCAATATTTAGAAGTAAAAGACATAGATTTTAAAATATGTATACATTTAAGCTTATTTCCTACTGTATTTTTGTCAGAGATAGATGTGTAGCATCTGGGTCATCACGTTAAAAATTCCATCAGAAATCTGCAAGCTTTGCAGGAGTCCATTTTTTATTGTATCTATTTTCCATGTGGCATATCTCCTGATGGAACCGTTCTCCGTATTCGTCGCTAAGATCTGCAACATTCTCAGGGAATAATCAAGATGTAAGTGTAAGAAATGAATCTTTACGAACATATTACAACCAAGTCTTTGATATGCTTGAATTAATTCGTCAACAAGGGCTCAGTAGTTTTCGATCGTGTTTTCCGAGCAGGCCATTACAAACTGCCTTTAAACTTCTCCAGGACTTCAACTGTATTTCATTCATTGCTTTCTCAAAATCGTTGTCAACCATTGGTTTACGAATTTGCGGTTCGAGAAAGATCCCTTCTTTCACCTTAGCATCACTTAATTTAGGAAACTTGCCTTTTAGAAACAGAAATGCGGGCTGATCATGTTTTAAAGCTTTAACAAGTTGTTTTATAAGACCTAACTTAATATGTAGTGATGGCAGAAGATTTTTTTTCTTTTTGACAAGTGGTTCCCGAATAACGTTGTGAGAACCTGGTTTCACTACATCCCGTGGAGGCCAATCTGAGCGGATATAGTGCTCTGCTTTTGCCCTACTATCTCATTTGCAAAGAAAGCACATATACTTTGTATAGCCAGTTTGCAGTCGATTTAGAAGCGCAACTACTTTTAGGTCAGCGCATATAAGCCATTCGTGCTCATTGTAGTGAATTTGCTTAATATGTATGCTAAGTTTTCGTAGGTTTCCCTTAAAATTACAGAATATGCAATGGGAACTGATGGGAATATATTGTCATTATGTAATGGAACAGCCTTAGTGCTGTATAGTGATGCGTCGATAAACAATCTCCATTCTTCTGCATGGTAGACAACGTCTAGATCGTTAAACAACCATTGAATGTCGTTGCAGAAGCATTAGCTATTCTCCATTGAAAAAAGTTGCTGTAAAGCTTCCGAACGAAGTCTAAATTTTGTAATCCTCTCGTCCGTTTTTAGTAAATATCTTTCTTGAAGCCGAGAAGCAAGTAGTTCGCTTTGTTGCTTTGATAATAACATCACGTACTAAATCGTTTAAATCGGCCTGACCGAAAAGCCTTGGTTTTGATTCTTCTTGCTCTTCACATGGCTCATCCGATTCCATATAGTCAAGGTTGTCTGGATAGTCCTCTGAATCAGAGGATAGATGCATCTCTTTAGGCAGTTCAGGAGGTGAATATCTTTTGAATGGGGCACTGGAACCATAGCTGATCTCAAGTCAGGGTATACAATACACTTCCCATTCTTCTTGCTGTGACCTGAAGAAAAGAAATAGAAGTAATAACTTTAAAAATATTACAGTTTTTAGAAGGTGTATTTTAAAAGGTGTTATATCATACATTGTTTTATATTTTGCTGTTTTTATTAATGGGCATCAAAAGCATAAATGATTACATGCAATTAATACCTTTTATATCAACCAAGCAGAAGTAACAGTCTGTTGTGTGATCTTGAGGTTCCCTCCAAACCATTGGAACACTGAATGGCAACTGCTTCTGTGTTCCCTTTAGCCATCTTGACAACGAACGTGAACAGTTTTTGCAACATATGTGAGGTGCCCACCCCTTATCTTGATCTCCGACTTTGCACTTGAAATACAAGTGATAAAGTTTTTTAACGTAAGAGGTGAGATTTCGCCGATCTCTCTTAATCGTCAAATTTCCACAAAAATAAAAAAATTGGTTGGGATGGTTTTTACAAGCTCTTCTAGACATATTAAAGCATTTAGATAAATAGTTACCAACCTGAAAAAAAAATTGTAAACAATTAAATTGAATTCAAATATTTTTACAAAATGAAAAATTATATAATTATAATTATATAACTATATTATGAAAATATAATGTGACCATTTTGTGCATAAAATCCGAATTTGAAATTAGTTTTACGCTATCACAGTTTTTTTATGCAAAATGTTGTTTTATTATAATTTAAGGAATTTATTAATTATATTAATTTATTAACATCCTTAAATTATACAAAACTACATTTTCCCCAAAAATCTGTGTGATAGCGAAAACGAATTTCAAATTCGGATTCTATGCACAAAGTACCCCAGAATATGACTTTCACATCTTTGAGTAATTTTGGCTGTTGGACAGTGTAATTAAATAAAACCTATGGAAAAAATGAGCGAAAAGTGCTTATCAAAGAAAAAAAAGACACACACTCGTCTTCGATCAAGGCCAGAAGCCTATTGAGAATTTTAGGGCTTTATTTTTAAGTTTGACAGTATATTCGCGTTTGTCTCTTCTTCCTTGAGTCATTTATTGCAAAAATGACCTCTATGCACCAGGGAATGAGGTCGAAAGTTCTAAATCAAGATACGTAGATTGAAATCCACATAGGGATTGAAAGGGTTAAGAAAAGAGGTGTTTTTTCACTTTCATAAGAAATATATATATATATATATATATATATATATATATATATATATATATA
>JABUQX010058963.1:15000-25000 GCA_015478945.1 Trachelipus rathkii | reverse complement strand
ACTACTGAAGATGGTACCACTCTTTTATTAATGAAAATGAAAATGAGGCGTTGGATCTTGTTTATCCGAAGAACGCGACGGTTTTATTTGGATGGTTTTGTTAACAGTCAACCAAGTAGAATATTAAGCAGAAAAAAGAATATTTTTATGTTTAAATACAATTTCTATAAAATAAGGTTACACCGTTTATGAAATACTCTGTTTATATATATATATATATATATATATATATATATATATATATATATATATATATATATATATATATATATATATATATATATATATATATATATATATTTTTATGTTATATATTTATATATATACATATATATTTTTTATAAATAAATATATATATATATATATATATATATATATATATATATATATATATATATATATATATATATATAAGTAGAATGGATAGCACAATTGACAGACAAACTGAAAGCTGTCAAATTTGTCTCTAAATCTGGTAACCTTTTACGCTTTATCTGTACTTTTATCAATTTTTGGAACTTTTTAGCATTTTTGAAAATTTTAAAAAAAATTTTCAGCTCTTTGTCCATAGCTGCAGCCATGTCAGCATCTGACTTGGTCAACGCCCCAACTTTGGAGGAGTTTAGCTTCTTTTCCAGTAGCAATGCTGCATGAAGTGAAACAGTGAAGTTTGGATAAAGCTACAAACAAGATCATGTGAAGAATGGATATTCAGCTCAGTCGGCTCGTATGAAGATTTTCTTCGCATAGTTCAGGAAGGAATGGATCAACACCAAATAACGTCCGGTAGCTCAGCGGGAGAGCACGCGCCCAACTAAGCGAGAGACCCAGGTTCGTCACTGGTCGGGCGTGTGAGTGTGAGCTGTTCTTTCTTGACTCCGTCTTTCTCAGACTTAAAAAATGAGCACACCCCCTCCTAGATTAGGGCTCTGCCCGTGAGCTGTGGTGTTAACTGTAAAAAACAAAAAAAAACAAAGAAAACTACAGTTTTCTAATGTCTGGAAGACTATTTTCGGAGATTCTGGAGCTTCTGAACGGCAGGAAATTCCAAGTCATGTCGGAAGTTAACTTGAAAATTTCCATTTCGTTAAATTTTGACACTTACCTTGTCAAGGTTAGAATTTCCAAGGTCGGTTAGACCATTTTTAAGGGCTGGAAGACTGGTTTCGGAGGGTTCGAAACTGAACTCAAGAGGTTATAGGTGTTTATTGGTTCCTGGAAGGTTTTAAACAATCGGGAGATTATTTTTCATGGTTTCATTTGATTTATCGAGGATTTTTAACCCATATATACGTTTAAATCGTCTTTCTACGTACTCTGGAGCACTTAATGTAATGAAAACCACCTGATGTGTATTTTTCAATTATGCTACAGATCCTCCTGCAATTTAGGATGACAGAATGATAGGGTTAGCGATATATCTAACCTTTAATTTATGGAGTTTCAGAAATCGTATTTTTTTCAAACTTGGCATCCCGACATTTGGTGATATACCCTTGCCTGAGACGAGGTTTCGAACCCGTGCACCTCCTGAGGGGATGCTGATCCCCAAAAGTAAATTTTGGTTAAGTTGCAGCAGGAAATTTGAATATATATATATATATATATATATATATATATATATATATATATAAAAAAAATTTATTATATATATATATATATATATATATATATATATATATATATATATATATATATATATATATATATATTTATATATATATATATGTTGTTTATTTTTCTTTTATTGTTATTATATGATATGGTTGTATATGCTATATACATATATATTATATTATATATTATATATATTGCTATTATATATTATATTATTATATATATTATTATTACATATATATATTAGTTATTATTATTATACTAGTTATTATTAATATTATTATTGGCTTGATAGTCATTTGAAACTGATATTATTGGTTAGCCATACAATACATATTACATATTGGTTGTTGTTGTTGTTGGCTGCTGTTTGTGGCTGGTTGCTATATTGCTACATATACATATATATTATTACATACGCCTGAAACCCTTAATTCAACATAGTTGTAGAATTCTGTGTCTCTGTTGACGTCCCATTCACCAAGACGAACTTTAAGAGTTTCGACCTTTAGACTGAAAATCAAAATGATCAAGTTAATTAGTGGTCCTGAATTAATTAGAAGATAATATCATTTGCCTTAAAATTACCGTCTTAGAACGGATATGCTCTATGCGGTGAACATCAAAGCTATTTATTACAGTTATTAAAGGTCCTGAATTAATTAGAAGATATCATTTGCATTAAAAATACGTCATAGAGACGTATGAAAGAAAGATAGTTAGACAGTTACTAAGAAAGAAAGAAAAAAAATAACAGGATTAATTTCTTACTCGTTGACACAATGAGCGGCAGTTAAAACATGGCTGTCGTCAATAAGAGTTGCTCCGCAGACAAACATGGATTCTGGTCCTTCGTCTCTCAAAATGGCTGCTTGCCAAGGATATTCGCCGAAATCAGACTGACCTTGTTCGAACTCAAATGATGCTACTCTTCCATGGATACTAGGATTACCTCTACCACATATCGGGTCTGATCTCTTTGCTGCGATATAGACAGGTCGTCGACAGCAAACGTAATCAGGACCACATCCACTGAGTCCAGGAGCAAATCCAGTTAGTTGACGCTGTAAGAAAAATGACAATTTGCGTAAGCATAAGAAAGATGAAAATAATAGTAAAAAATAAAAATAAAACGTTTTTATTTATTTATTTGTATTATTTTTTTATATACTTATTTATTTACTTTATTATTATTATTATTATTATTATTATTATTATTATTTTTATTATTATTATTATTATTATTATTATTATTATTATTATTATTATTATTATTATTATTATTATTATGATTATTATTTTATTATTTATTTTTATTTTGTTTGATATTAATATAATAATAATAAGTATTATTATTATTATTATTCATTATATATTTTATTATGATTATTATTATTATTTTATTATTATTATTATTATTATTAGTATTATTATTTATATTCATTATTTATTATTATTTTATTATAATATTAGTATTATTTATTATTATTATTTTAATTATATTATATATATTATTATTATTTTATTTTTATTTATTATCTTTATTTTATTTGTAAATATATATATATACATACTATTATATATATATATATATATATATATATATATATTATTATAATATATATTATTATTATATATATATAATATATATTTATATATATATTATATATATATATAATATATATAGGCCTACTTAAATATATAGGCCTAATATATATTTTATATTATAATATAATATATATATTCATATAATATATATACTTATATATATATATTATATATATATATTATTATATAATATATATATATATATATATATTAATATATATAATAATATTACTATATTTAATCATGGTCAGTTTTGTAGATTTCGTACGACTGTTTCTAAAGGCTATGACTAGTACATAAAACTGATACATTTTTAAATCAGCTAAACATTTTAATGCCGGAAAATGAAGAAGAAATAAATGAAGGGCATAAAAAAAAATAATAATAAAAATAGGTCTTGATATACGAGTATTTCTCGCTTTCCCTCAAATTTCTCAGACATGAGTCGCCCAATCTTCTCTTTTTATTGCTAATGCGAACACACACCACACACACACACACAAACACCACCACACTCTCTCTTCTCTACTCTCTCTCTCTCTTCTCCTGTCTCTTCTCCTCTCTCTCTCTCTCTCTCTCTCTGCTCATTCTCTCTCTCTCTCTCACTCTCTCTCTCTCTCTCTCTCACTTCTCTCTATTGAGGACAAAGATGTTCGTGAGGCGAAAAATGGAGTTTTTTTGGTGGCCTGACCTGACCTGATTTGACCTACCTAACCTAACCTGCCTAAAAATATTTGTATATTTTTTAATTTTAATCCCAAAATGCCAGCGTGAGAGTTATTCTAATGCGTATTATTTTATTAATTAATATGTTAACCTGTCTATTCTTCCTTCGAATTAGTACTGTAACGGTATTGAAAGATTATCCTAGGATTGCAAAAATGTATTCAGTTTTTTGTAGCTGTCGGCAGGTTCTTTTAGATTACAGGTGTCACTAATCTAACGCTCGGCATATTATCTAATTATAAGATATATATATTATTATATAATATTATATTATTATTATATTATATATATATTTATTATATATATAATATATATGTATATATATATTAATATATATATATGATATATATATCATATATTATATAAATATATATAATTATATATATATTAATATATATATACTATAATATAATTATATATATAATATATATATATTTATTATTATATATGAAATATTATATATATATTTATATTATATATATATATATATATATATTATATTATTTATATATATATATATATATAATATAATATTATATTAATTATATTATATATATATATATATTATTATATATATTATATATATATATATAATGCACTTTCTGCAATAATTTTACGTAAATTACCACGCAGGTCAAAACAAGGATTAAGTTTTCGGCTCAACAGAGCATTCTTCCAGATTCCCATTAAATGAAATAAAACTAGTAAAAGGAACTGTTATAGGAAGCAAGAATAAAAGAACTAAACCATAAAAGGGACCAGCAGTTTTAATACCAAAATTAAAACAAAAGTAACTTAATTGAGGAGCCATATGTTACAGTTTAAAAACCGTGACCGCCTCCAAATATGATTAAGTTAGAGCGACCGAAAGTAGAGTTAATGGGAGCGAGAAAGGCTAAGCTAAAGGACAAAACAGCGACCAAGACACCCTAAAACTGGGAAAAATAGACCTTTACCATAAAAAGGGGGGGAGGGGGGAGCGAATTAAAATAATATAATATTCATTCAAGGAAGCTTGTTATTCTGTTTAGCTTCGAAATCTAAGGTATCTTAAGTAAAATACTTATTAATTAAGTTATCCATCTCAATGAGATTTACATATATTACAGTTCTTTAAATTGTTTATAAACAAATGACGGCTAGATCTCTTGTCAAAAGCTGCAATTCTCAGTACCAAAGACCTAGCACCAGGAATATTAACTGTTAATACTTTTTTGTTTATAAATTTTATAACTATCAAGTTAAATAATTTTACTAACAATTTTATGGAATGTTATAAAACTATTTTTTAGTACCTTTAAAGCAATAATCAGTAAAATCAGTAAGGCAGCCCCTAGCACCCCTCTACACCAATGCCACGTTTTGTTCTATTGACTGACTGCTTTACATCATCTTTAGTCATGTAATAAGTATAAAAATAACAAATAAGCTCTTCTCTGCTAGCATAACATGTATTTTATTAAAATCATTCTAGTTTTTATTTAAATAACATATTCCCTATTATATTACTTACGTAATCAAATGCTAACTAAAATATTTCCAAAAGTTTTTTTAAATAATTCGGATTTTCTTCATTATTATTATTTTTACATTGACAATCCATCACGAGCAAACACAACAACCCGCACTCTTACAGATACGAAACTGACCTCGCTCTGTAATGTTGGGTGAAATAAACACTTTAGGCTTAAATTTCAGATAACCGTTTTTTTGTACCCGGGGCGATTTAGGCCTAATTCCAGGTTCAAAATATATTTCAACTGACCTTTTTCTGTAAAATGTGTGCAATAACTACGTTAGGCTAAATTTAGGCCTAATTTATGATTAAGCCTTTTGTATCCGAGGCTAATCTTAAGCCTATTACCAGGTCAAAAGGTAATTCCAGTATAGACAGGAATATTTGTTTTATTATTTTATTAAAACATATTAAAATTGAAAAAAGCTGGATCGTAGATCCTTTAAGCAGGTAAGAAGGAAAATGTTTTCCTTACTTGTGACTTGGTCGTGGTATCCTTATCTCTATATTGCCCTCCGTTTGGGGATTGTCGAGAATATATTTATCGTCTTTTTGGTTTTAAGTATGTAAACACATGGTTTTTTATATCCTTGAGCATTATGTGATTTAGATGAAAATTAACTTGTTCTGTTAACTTTGTATTTGACGCAGGTGTGTTTTATTATCTTCTTAGACCCAACTCATTGTAACCATAGTCAGTTATTTCAGCTGTAAGCGGTTGCACAGTTATGCTGATTTGTATTAAAGTGTTTTATTTTTACTAAGTAATATCATATTTATAATAACTACTTACATTGAGGAATAATTATTAATTTCACTAGATAGATGATAATTATTCACTAGATTTATAGTAGATTACGTGAAGCAAAACGGCACGAACGCCCCGCAAGCGCGACCGTGCGGAACAGCCGGCATGAAACGCGGGTAAATTCTACGCGGTTCGCGAAATATGGGTCGTTGTGATTTCAACAGTGGTAGGACCACATCTATGGAGGATGTATTCTTTTGGACACCGTTCCACTTCAGTTGGTATATCTAGTTTGTGTATGCGGTCAAGGTTATTTACAACCTTATAACATGATGTTCAAGCTCCTTAGTTATTTAAAACCTGATATATCTGGTTTATTACAAACATATGAGATTTCTGAAATTGTGTTACCGATGCAACAACAGCTGATGTAGAGAGTTTATGAACTTTACGATACTTCGATGTATTTTTGACGTTATAATTGATACCCTACTGGAGTCATAAAGAGAAATTACAGATTGTACAAGGAGGGCGCTCTCTATCATGCATGATATAGTTAACTGAGATTGTAAGTATGTAATAATATTTCTAGAATTAAAACGTTTGGCATACTCTATACTAGAGAGATTAATCGTAGACATACCTTAAAAGGGTGGATAAAAGGATAACTTCTGATACATTAATCTACGTCTATGTAGGTGTAGCTTTTAAGATATTAACTTGTTTTTACATTTCCTTAACAGTATTAAATCTTAAAGGGTACCCAGAGAGGAACATGGACAGCGTCACACGTCCTATTTGTTCTATTTTCCCTAAGCGAATTATAACTTAGGATATAAAAAAACCTATTTTCTACAATAAAACAAATGTTCGGTGTCATAATTAAATGTTTTTCAGAAACTTTAATACCAGTGAAAAGGTATTTTCTATAAATGAAATTAAAAATGTTCAAGAAATAAATAAAATGGACGGACGACTCATAATATAGAAAACGGAATATTTGAAAATCACAAAATGAGTAATGAAGTTTACAACGGCATATCATAAAGAGAAATATTTTCGCGACCGCGTTAGTAATATTACGCCGGCGGTTCAGCGGCTGTTCCGCCCGGGGCTCGCGCTTGGCGGGCGCTCTTCGCGTTTTGCTTCCGTTGATCTACCTTAAACTAGTGAATTACATTATTTATCTATTCTTAGATGAAGTTAATAATTATCCTCATGTAAGTAGTTATTATAAATATGATTATACACTTAGTAAAGATAAAACACTTTTAATACAAATAATTAACTTGTGCACCGCTTAACAGCTGAAATGACTATGATTTTAAAATGGAGTTTGGGTTCTTAAGATAATAAACACCTGTCAAATACAAGTTTACAAGAACAAGTAGTTTTCATCCCAATACAGGTAGGCTCAAGGATATGAAAACATGTGTTTACTACTTAAAACCAAAAAGACGATAAAATAATTCCCGACCAATCACATACGAGGTCATTTAGGATAAAGGATTAGCCGACAATTCAAAGTAAGGAAAACATTTCCTTATTACCTGCTTAAAGGATCTTATCCAGTGATGTATTGAATATATTTATTTTAAAATAATGAATAACAATGATTCTTGTCTATACGGGAATTACCTTTTGATTTGGTATTGGGTTAAATTAGCCCGGATGACAAAAAGGCTTATCGAAATTCTAGGCCTAACGTAGTTATGTGCACCACATTTTAAGAAAAGGTCAGTTTGAAATATATTTTGACCTGAATTAGGCTTAATCCCGGGGTACAAAAAGATTATCTCCTAAACTTTAGGCCCTGAAGTGGGTGTATTTCAACCATTTACAGAAGAGAGTCGTTTCGTATCTGTAGAGAAGTGCCGGCGTTGTTGTGTTTTTCTGTGTTTCGTTGTCAATGTACATAGATATATAATAAGAAAATCCGAATATTAAAAAAACATTTGAAATGATTTTTAGTTAACATTGGACGCGAATATGATATAATGTAATTGAATATGTTTTTTTAAATAAAAAACCTAGAATGATTTTAATAGAATACATGTTATGGCTAGCAGAGAAGAACTTATTTGTTATTTTATATTAGTTACATGATAAGTGATTGTAAAGCGTAAGTCAATAGAACAAAACGTGGCAAAGCTTGGTGTAGAGGGGTGCTAAGGGCTTGCCTTACTGATTTAACTGATTTTATTGCTTTAAGGTACGTAATATATAGTTTTTAATTAAATTTCATAAAATTTTAGTAAATTATTTTCAACTGATATTTTTCAAATTATAACAATAACTTTCTACAGTCACTTCTATTCCTTGTTCAAGATAATGATGATTTATTATAGAGTTTTAAGAAATTTGAAATAATTTAGTTATAATTTAAGTGAGTAATGTGTGTGTAAGTGTCGTGTGTGTGGGCGTGTGTGTGTGTGTATGTGTGTGTGTGTGTGTGTGTGGGTGTGTGTGTGCTGTATCTGGTGGTGTAAGTGTATATGAGGTAAGTGCTTATGGGTGTGTGCAAGTGTATAGGAGTTTCGCGTGTCTATGGTGTGAGTGTAAGTATGTGAGTGTAAGTTGTCTATGGTGAGTTGTAAGTGTAGTGTCTACTGGCGGGAGTGTAAGGCGTCTATGGGTTGCGTGTAAGTGTATGGAGGCTGTATGTGTGTATAATTGTCATAGTGTGTGGTTAAAATAATAGACATGTGTATTTAAGAATTATGTATTAAATAAAATAAAATAAACTATATTTCTTTTCGTAAAATAATTAAGAATAATAAAATAAAGTAATTAAATAAATAAATAAATAATTAAATAAAATATTAAATAAGATAATAATTAAAAATATAAAATATAAAAATAATAAATTAAATAATAATAAAACAAAAATAATGAATAAAAATAATAAAAAGGATTTAAACAAATAAAACAAAATTTTAATAAATATTTGAGTTAAAGCAGTAAAACAAATGAGGTAACAGCAGTAAAGCAGTAGAAAATGATGAGTTTGAAGCTGTAAACATATGGTTAAAGCAGTAAAGCAGTTAAACAAAAGCAGGTCTAATCCGTTTTGTTTGCGAGGTACACCTCTATGATTTAACGGAAGTTTTACTGCTTTAAGGTATTGGTATGTTATAAATATAGAGTTAGGGCAGTAAAACATTATGAGTTAAGCGTAAAACATGGAGGTTAAGCCAGTAAAAAACATATGAGTTAAAGCAGTTAAAGCAGTAAAACAAAGCATACTACGCCTTTGGTGTTACGTACACCTCTATTTGAATTTACTGACTTTTACTGCTTTAAGGTATGTATGTTAATAAATTTGAGTTAAAGCAGTAAACATATGAGTTAAAGCAGTAAGCAGTAAAACAAAAAGCATACTAAGCCTTTGTGCTAGGTAACACCTCTATTGATTTTACTGATGTACTGCTTTAGGGTGTGTAAATAAAACAGGAAGTTAAAGCAGTAAAACACTTGAGTTAAAGCAAAAAACATGAGGTTTAAGCAGTAAACAGGTAAAACAAAGCATGACTAAGCCCCTTGGTGCTATGTAACACCGTTTGATTTACTTGATTTACTGCTTTAGGTTATGTAAAGTATATGTTTTTTATTAAATTTCGTACAATGTAGTAAAAAATGATGGATTCTAGTATATTCTGAAAAGAAATTCTCTTGAAAGTTTACATTGATATTATATTTTTTTTTTTGCGCGGGAATATTGCGGATGCGGGCGGGGCCGCGGCGGGCGGGACTCGAGCGGCGTACACGTCGACCGGGCGGATTCC
>JABUQX010058963.1:0-2500 GCA_015478945.1 Trachelipus rathkii | reverse complement strand
TTTCGAGAGGATTGGATAGAGAATTTGGCAGGGTGTGTAAAAGGACGGGGTAGGTTAGTTAGTGGTTTGAGTCGAGGACGATCTCGGTTTTGTTAGAAGTTGCTGCTAAGATTGGTGAGCAGCTGGGGAAACAAATGACTGGAGTTTTAAATTTGTAGGATATAATTTGGTTGGACGAAAAGGGAACCGATGATGCCAGTTGTAGTATTACAAGTTGTGGATTGCAGAACGTGCGCTGCGTGCAATTAAATCCTTGGTGGGGATGTAAGAGACTAAGTCTTGAGGCGCTAGGGTCTTACATGAGGGGTATATTACCTGTGTTAATGTATAGTAGTAAACTTGGTTCTGGGAAAAAGAGTATAGATACTAAAGTACCAATGTATTCAGTTGACAATCTTAGGGGCGTGTTAGGTGTGAGAAGAATTTGATAAAATAATGAGGAATGAACGTGTTACAGAGGTTGTATGGTGTTGAAAAGGGATAACATGCGGGAATAAAATGAAGGTACGTTTGAGATGGTTTGGTCTGTGCGAAGGATGGATGAATAGTCGCGTTCGGGTTAAGCGGCATGATTGGGGTGAGTGGTTGGAATCATTTGGCTGGGAGACCGAAGAAAAAGTGGATTCAGTGAGTAAAAGAATGTCTGTAGGAGTGAAATGTGAGTTTGGCAGTGGGGGCGAGAAGAAGGTGCATAATAGGAGTGAAGGGTTTTGTGAGGGTGTTTGGTTGTGGCCCACCTGGGAAAGGATTGAACCCCACACTGGCGAGTTGTCATATTTGAGGGTCATCGTCCGGCGACCCTGTGAAGCTCTAGGGTGGATTTTTCTTGACTGCCGACGATTCTCACTAATAGGTATAAAGGGGATGTAGGCTGGCTTTTCTTTTCAACTCTATGTCAGTTCCATTCGGCTTACATACTTTGCTGTTTCCGGCTGCATGGTTACGCACCTACCCCCAGTCTTGGGAAAAAAGTTGTTGTTGATGATGATGATGCTGATGATGATAATGATATAGCATATATCTATATATATTATAGATATATATATATATATTTATATTAATATATTATATAATATCTATTTATATATTATATATATATATATATATATATAATACTATATATACTATATACATGACTTACTTTATATTCTAATAGAATTTTATTTAGAGATACAGTATATTAAGAAATAATATATCATACGTAGGAAATGAGGGAAAAGAAAATAAAAATATTGCAAGTTCACAATGGCCAAACAGTACTTGCAAGTACCAAGCCCAAGTACCAAGTACAAAAGGCTCAAGCACAAGTACCAGTACAAGTACCACTGGTTTTAGAAACGCCAAGTAACAAGTACACAGTACAGTACTCCAAAAATGTCTTAAGTACAAGTACAAGTGACTGGTGTACTTGCAACCCACCTTATAATCACTTATATATATATATCTATATTAATATATTATATATATATATATATATATACATATATATTATATATATTATATATAATAATATATAATATATTATATGAATAATATATTATATATATATATATATATTATTTATATTTATATTAATTATAATAATATAATTCTATATATATATACTATATATATTTATATATATATATATTAATAATATATATAGTATATATATATATCATAAATAATATATATATATTATCTATATATATTATATATATGTCATATTACTAATTATATAATATATTAATATATATATATTAATATAATATTATATATAATATAATAATATATATACTATACTATAAATATTATTATATATATATATATATATATATATATATATATATATATATACTATATATATTATATATATAGTTATATAATCTATATATCAATATAGCAGGGGTGGAGGTTCAGTACACAGTACTTGTACTACTTACAGGTACATTTGGATACTGATACTATCGTACTTGTACTTGCAGTTTCTGAAACCAGTGTACTATTGATACTGTACTTAGTTGCTTGAGCTTTTGCTGACTTGGTACTTGTGCTTGGTACTTGCAAGTACTTTTGCAATATTATATATAATATATTATAGATAGATAATATATAATATATATTATTATTATATATATCATATATATATATATATATTATATAGGTTATAAGAATATATATACATATATATATATTATGAGATAATATATATATATATATATATTATATATATATAATACTAATATATATTATAATATATATTATATACTATACGATAATATAGATTAGTGTGTGTGGTATGTTATTACTTATAAATATATATATATAATATATATATCTATAATAATATACTACATAATATATAACATATATACTAATACGTACTATATATACTATTTATATATACATATATATATATACTATATATATATATATAGATATATCGTTATATCACACTTATACCTATACTTAATACTATATTATAATCTAATCAGGGAACGCTGCGGAGTCACTCTTCTTC
>JABUQX010058962.1:25000-31632 GCA_015478945.1 Trachelipus rathkii | reverse complement strand
AATTTTTTAAAAAATGAATTAACATTAATAAAAATTTTTTTTACAAAATGAAGCTACCTATTAACATTATATTTGAACATACTCCTTAAAAATTTTCTGAGCATATGAAATTTTTAATAATTAAAAGTAAAAGTTTTAAAAATTCCATAAATGAAAATTTTTAAGAAATTTTTAAGAAATTTTTAAAAAGATGAATTAACATTAATAATTTTTTTTTACAAAATGAAGCAACCCATTAACATTATATTTGAACATACTCCTTGAAAATATTCTAAGCACATGAAATTTTTAGTAATTAAAAGTTAAAAGTAAAAGTTTTGAAGCCTCCATAAATGAAAAGAATTTTTAAAAAAATGAAGTAACAGTAATAAATTACATTTACAAAATGAAGTTACTCATTAGCATCATATTGAACACTTTCCTTAAAATATTCTGAGTTTATGAAATTTTTAATAATTAAAAGCTAACAAAATTAAAATTTCACCCCAAAACCATTTTTAACTAGGAAAACATTAAAATTTTATAAAAACTACTCTAGGTAACAACTGCCTACTAATTATGGCAAAACGGATTTTTAAAAATTAACAAATTTAGAATTTTACCCAAAAATTTTCAAACTCGGAAAAACATTAAAAACATAAAAATTACTCTAGGTGACAACTGCCTACTAATTATGACAAAACCGATTTTTAAAAATTAACAAAGTTAAATTCTACCCAAAAATTTACAAACTAGAAAAACATTAAAATTATAAAAATACTCTGGGTAACAAATGCCTACTAATTATAGCCAAACGAATTTTTAAAAATTAAGAAAATTAGAATTTTACCCAAAGCAATCTACTGTACAGTGAACTCATATGAGGTCTTCGGCATTTCAGATATTAATCTTCTTTACAAGAAAATGTTTACTTAGATTAACCAAAAAAAATGTAAAAAAAAAATTGACTCAGTTTTTATGGGAAAGAATTAGTTTTCTAACTGAAATCCTTAATAAAAAAATCAAAATAACGCTTATAATAGATTAATATTAAAAAAAGTAAAACGGGTATGAGAGAGAGAGAGAGAGAGAGAGAGAGAGAGAGAGAGAGAGAGAGAGAGAGTTAGAGGGACGGAGAGAGAGCATGAGTGTGAGAGAGAGTGAGAGAGAGAGAGAACGAGAGAAAGCATGAGTGGGAGAGAATGCGGGAGAGAGGGATAGAATGAGTGTGAGAGGTAGAGAGAGAGAGAGAGAGAGAGAGAGAGAGAGAGAGGGAGAGAGAGCATGAGTGAGATAAAGTGAGAGCGAGAGAGAGAGCATGAGTGGGAGAGAGGGATAGGGTGAGTGTGAGAGGGAGAGAGAGCATGAGTATGAGAGAGAGAGTGAGAGAGAGAGCGAGAAAGAATGCGAGAGAGAGTGAGAGGAAGAGAATGCAAGAGAGAGAGAGAGAGAGTGAGTGTGAGAGAAAGAGAATGCGGGAGAGAGAGAGAGAGAGAGAGAGAGAGAGTGAGTGAGGGAGAGTGAGAGAGCCTGCAAGAGAAAGAGAGGGAATGAGCTTGTGTGTATGAGAGAGAGAGGGTGAGAGGGAGAGAGTTAGAGGGACGTAGAGAGAACATGAGTGTGAAAGAGAGTGAGAGAGAGCATGAGTGGGAGAGAATTCGGGAGAGAGGGATAGAATGAGTGAGAGAGGTAGAGAGAAAGCATGAGTGAGAGAGCATTAGTGAGAGAAAGTGAGAGTGAGAGAGAGAGCATGAGTGGGAGAGAATGCGGGAGAGAGGGATAGGGTGAGTGGGAGAGGGAGAGAGAGCATGAGTAGGAGAGAATGCGGGAGAGAGGGATAGGGTGAGTGTGAGAGGGAGAGAGCATGAGTATGAGAGAGAGTGAGAGAGAGCGAGAACGAATGCGAGAAAGAGAGAGTGTGAGAGGAAAAAAAGAGAGAGAGAGAGAGAGAGAGAGAGAGAGAGAGAGAGAGAGAGAGAGAGAGAGAGAGAGAGAGAGAGAGAGAGAGTCTTCAATAACAGTAATTACTAATAATAATTAATGATAATCTTTATAATTATAATGATAAAAAAATTAATTAAACCTTTATAAGTATTCAAGTGCTATGGAAATTAATATCAACTATGAGGCCACGTTTTCTTAAAAAAAAAAAATTAATGAAACCTTTATAATAATAATAATAATAATAATAATAATAATAAACCTTAATAATAATAATAATAATAATAATAATAATAATAATAATAATAATAATAATAATAATAATAATAATAATAATAATAATAATAATAATAATAATAATAATAATAATAATAATAATAATAATAATAATAATAATAATCGTAGGATTCGAATAAAAACCCCTAAAGGGCTAATGGTATTTGTGGAACATACGGAAATAATAGGCTAGCTTTTCGGGGTACGGGCCTATCTCTTGTGAATTTATTCTGTGGCCTGAAGTGTGTTTTCAACTTTACCAGTGAAGTACATATGAGAATGAGCATAGCTGTATGTCTGGGGTTAGGGAGTTGGATAGAGGAGGGATTAAACTGCTTAGAAAGGCATGTTGACGACACGAGCCCTTCACAATGGAGGATGTATTTGACTTGAGAGTTCGAAAGATCTGTGTCTATTGTTACGGTGATAGAATAACGCAACATTTCGATAGGTAGAGAGAGGCTGGAGAGAGTTTTAGTGGGAGAAGGAGAGTTGATAAGAGGCAAAGTCCTAGACTTCTTTTCAAGGAGAGCAGTGTAGGTGGAACCACCCCAGATATGTGAGGCATACTCCATACATGGACGAACATCGTCCCATATAAAGAGCAAGCAACTGGGGTGGCATGAAGAAATTCTGAAGGTGACTCAGAAGTCAGAACACCCAACCTCTTAGAAGCTTGTTTAGAAAGAGGAGTAATGTGTTCCTTCCAATTAGAATCACAAGAAAAAGAAACACCAAGAATAATAAAGACAGGCGAAGGTTGGAGTTTGTATATTTTTGAAGATGTTATTCCATGGTTGTGCGGAAGATTTTGTCGAGTAGATAGATGAAGGAATTGAGTTTTTGAGTCATTGAAAACAACCTTGTTCTTAATGGGACAATTAAAAATTGGAGAAAAATTAGGGGTTAGTTACCCCAAGGTCGCTCTTCTAGTGTGAATTAATTGATGTTGGGAAGAACGTCTTTCAAAATGAAAATAGTGATGAAGGGTGGAGTCGTCAGCATAGGAGTTGATAGGTGATTAAGTAATAGAGGGAAGCTCATTAATGAAAAGTAGTAAGAGAGAGTTGGGATAGGACAGAATCCTGAGGAACACCACAAATTTATAAAGCTAAAGATGAACTGTGGCCCTCTACAACAGCTTCTACAGGCAGCACGACCGGAAAGGAAATCAATGAAAAGGTCACAGAGTGAAGGATAGATACCGAAAGAGGGAAATTTTGAAATCAAAGCTTTGTGCCAGACTCTATCGAAGACTTTCGATATTTTTAGCACCAAAACGAAAGATTCATCGAAATGGTGAAGGTCAGAGGAACAAGAATCGGAAGGAGATAAAAGAATATCCTCAAAAATAATTTCGAAGATTTTTCTTTCTAAAACTTTTATTTTATCAAATTAAGGTAAGACTAAATCAAACCACATGTGAACGCGAGATGGGCTGAGAAGTTGAGAACGTCATCGTATACTCTTCAAGATACATAGCTTATCTTAGCTTATATATAGCTTATATATAGCTTAGCCTAACTAAAATTGTATTGCAAAGGCGTCAGAAATTTGAAAAAAAGCACCATATGTATCATTGCCTGCATGCTTATCTAGGATTTGACCTATATATATATAATATATATATATTGATATAGCAAATTGTACACCTATATTATTTTAATAAATATATATATATATATATATATATATATATATATATATATATATATATATATATATATATATATATATATATATATATATATATATATATATATATATATATATATATATATATATATATATATATATATATATATATATATATATATATATTAGTAAACCATTCAGAAAAAGATTATATTTCATAATGATGCCAATATTACTAATGCAACAGTAAAAATAAAGTAAAAAAAAGAGTAAATATTAATAAATAAAAATATATGTAAGAGCATTAAATAAATTAATTAAAAAAATAAAATAACTAACCCACATTTTTTCTAGATTTTGTTACTCTTGCCATCTCAGATGCATGTCTTTTTTCTCGTCGCTCTTCTACTTCTGAGAATTTAACATCGACGCCTCCCATGCAACCTGGGCGTCCTTTTTCTCTTTGTTGAAGCAAAAACGCCTTGTCTTCTTCTTTGGCTTTTTGAAGTGCATCCTGATGGGCAATGTCAAACAGATCATCAAGGGTGGCCTTAAACGCTTCTTCCTTCTGAATTTGAGCTGCGTTAGCAGTTCTAGTAGAATTTTTTTGTAGTTTTCTCCACTCATCATAAAGTTTCTCAAGTTTCGCAATACAATCTTTTAAGTGTTTTGTTTGTATCCTTGCTTTCTCCCAAAAAATTAAAACTTCCCGTATTGTTAGTCTTGCAGCTTCTTTTGTATTTAACTTTACTTGGCGTATATTGTAAAATAAACTACGTAAAACTTGACTATTTGATGGTAACTTACTACCAAGAATTTGATGAGTCATGTAGCCAATTAAATAAATTTTGTCTTTCTGCCTTAAATTCATTTTCTCTTTAGATTTTGTATTAGATGAAGAGGAAGCCATCACCAAAAAATTAACTCAACTAACTCAAAGCACAAAGTAAATATTAAATAAATAGGTTTAATAACTCTACTGAATGGAAACCAAACTTCAAAAAGTCAATTGATAGGGAGAGTCCTATTTCAGAGTTATTTGCATTCTGAAAAAAAAAAATTATTAATAAATAGTAAACTTGGTAACAAAAATGAACCATGACATTAATATTATAATAAAGAAAGGAAAAAAATAACAAAAATAATTTTCTCTGCATTGTCCAGAGAAAGCAACTTTTTCAATAAACTCCACCTCTAATTAAAAAATGCAAATATCTTAGAAACTATAGGTTGTAGCTAAAAAGTGTTTTTGATACAATTTGAAGGTAATAAAACAGTGAACAAAATGAGACCTGAATCAAGTTTCTAGGATAAACCATTTTCAATTTATAAAGAAAAACCATGAATTTTTCCAAAAAATCACAATTTTTCAAGATTTTAACGTCAATGAGGCACGGGTTAGCATTGTCCGATTGAGCTAAAACTTCACAAATCTCATTTTTTAGCCAAGTGTCACATTTTAGGGGGTTCCCCTTTAAAAATTAAAAACCAACCATGCAGCCCTATAACCACTCTAATATATATATATATATATATATATATATATATATATATATATATATATATATATATATATATATATATAGATATAAAGAAGCGTATATATAGTTAGCATATAGATATATATATTATTATATATATATATATTAGTCTAATATATATATATATATATATATATGAATTGAAATGCGAATCGATAATAAAACTTTGTGGATATCGTAAATATCTCATAAAATTTGTAATTTAACTGTAAATTTATTGCTGAATATATATATATATATATATTATAATATTAGCAAATAAAATTGATTTATATATATATATATATATATATATATATATTATTATTAGTTATATATATATATATAAATATACAGTATATATATATATATATATATATATATATATATATATATATATATATATTATTTATATTAGATATTTTTGGTATATATATTATATATATTTATTTATATTATATATATAAATATATATATATATATATATATATATATATATATATATATATATATATAGCACTCCATTATAACTTTGTAAAAATTTTAATTTATGTTCGTACTTATGCTAAGATTTGCGCAAGCAAAATTTTAGCATAAGTCGAAGTGAAATAATATATAAACCCGTCCTGTTGAGATACTCTTCAGTCAGATTAAATTAACAATAAGAAGAATCAGAAGAAATAAATCTCACTGAAGATACTCTCTCCAGAACTCCTCCAAACTTCAAACACAACTTTCGGCAAGGGAGGTAAATTTATGGAAAAGGCTGCGACTCGAATCTCGACCGCAAGTTTTCTCTAAAGAAGTCAGGCAAGGGAGGTAAATGAGTGGAACAGTCCGTAACAACTAAAAGACTTACGAAGAAAGAGTATCTCGACAAAAATGGGACATTTGTCACATCTTTACTATGTGTGTTTTTTTTTTTTTTTTTTTAAGTTCACACCTCACGGGCATAGCCCTGTTCAAGGAGGGGAACTTCTCTAGGTAATTTCTACCTAGGATTCGAACCCGCGACCTTGCTATGCGACTCCGTCGCTCTACCGTTTGAGCCACGGTAGCGGCAAATTCATCGTTTTAAAAATGGATCTTTAAATCACCACCATCCTCTTATATAGGGTGCTTGCTTACAAAAGAAGAACCAATTTAGCAAGTAATAGCCCTATATAATTGGTGAACCCGGAGAAGAGCACCCAGAACTTCAATCAGCGCCTTCTGGAAACCAATGAAAAACAAACAAAATGAAGAAAAAGAAAAAACTACAATAACACTTAAATTCCCAAT
>JABUQX010058962.1:0-12500 GCA_015478945.1 Trachelipus rathkii | reverse complement strand
TAAACCTGTTCTTACTATTTCAGTGGACGTCATCAACTCGATAATAAAATCGTAAAGTCCAAAGAGCGGGAAAGTAGCAATCTAGTCTCATCCGAACTGAGGCAACAAGAGAAACTTTTTGTTCTTATTGTTACTTGATATTCCAAACATTGTTCCAAAAAGTGGTACTTGAGAAACAATTTGTGTCATACATCGAAAGAACCAAAATTTTTGGAACATTTGAGTTTTGTTTTTTGTTTCAAGGCAACATTTATTTATTAGTAGCAAATGTCCACCTCTGAACTGTAGCGTATTGTTATATTGCTACGTAAATAATGGCTGAGGAAGGTTTTCTCCTTGCAGCTGCAGCCGTTTATAGTGATTAGTTGAAAAAAAAAAACAGAAAGATAAGTGTGGCTTTGACCATGCTTTCAAACAGTCAGAATTTTGGAAAATAACCACACCCTCATCTTCCTGATCTCTTCATAAAACATTAGTGCTGTTTTTTTATCGTTCCCGGAAAAAACTAGCCCATAAAAGAAAAATACTCCCGACTCACAGGACGAATCCGTGGAAGCCTAGCAACTTGCACTACGAACTTATTCACGAATCTTCCCTTCTGGACATCGATACCCGATACTATCTTCAAGAGTTACAATACAACATTAAACGGAGTAAAAAATAAAAGCACTTTTTATTCTCCACAGCTAACGTGACAAAGAGGTTACTTCAACTGCACATCCACATACAGCAAATGATTACAACACATCTATAATAGGCTCCCGGTACTTGTCATAGACCCTGAACACTCTACCCAGAACGACAATAACCTCCCATCGCTATTAGACTAAGCAAATCCCATTAGAGAGAAAAACCATAGAACACACCATTGCCTACCCTACATGAGACACATGTAAACGAAACGCTCTGTATTATGACACACAGCAGATAACTTAATATAATAAAGTATTATAAATATAAAAAATATGATATATACCCAAATAAAATATAAGTATAACTACCTATAATATGCAATATAAGTAGTACTATATACATAGAATGATACCTATAATGAAACTATACCTATTATATATATACACTAACTACGTATTACCTATATAAAATACCAACTACCTAAACTGAACTTATTTCAATCATATAACAGTGAATAGAGAGAAAGAGAGGAAGAGGAAGAGAGAGAACGAGAGAGAAAGAAGAGAGAGAGAGAAGAAGAGAGCAGAAACGCAGAAAGAGAGAGAGAAGAGAAATGAGAGAGAAGGAGGAGGAGAAAACACGTCGAGTATAATCAACAAGAGAGCTGAGAGACCTACTGACATCCTTCCTCCTCAGAATGCATTCTTGACACTTGAACCCAAACAACATACAAACACATAATTAAATAAAAAACATATACAAAGCATGCATAGATCTATATATAAAAAAAAGTCCTTGATTAAATACTTTCAATAAGTTTTAATTTAAAAATGTATAACATAACTAACACATAATACACAATACCTAAAGAATTTAAGGTACAACAAATTGATAAAACTTAGTATAGTGAGAGACAATAATAATGCGTTATAATTGCACACAAAAACAAAAAGAATAAACAATTACACGCTGTGCATATAATTAGCAGATCAACCTAAACTTTAATTGGCGTCTACTCCCATTTCATGTGAACGAAGAGGTAGAAAACAAAATAGAACATATTAAAAACTCAACATATGGCAATACAGAAAACCACCTCAAAATCTACTCAATCGTTTATTATGTAATATACCTATGTAAATATCAATATAAATACTAACAAGTAAAATAGATAGAAATAATATACAATAAATATCATAATTACTAATTAACAAAAGATCTGAATAATATACTATATAAGAACGAATCAAGCAAAAAAGAAGTACTAAAGCACCTTTCTAATATAAATACCACAAATAAATATATATATGAATATATCCTTGATAATCTTAATATATACTATAATAAATAATCAGCGAATACAAATAATAATACTATATTACTCAAAATCAGTATCTTTCATTAGGGCACTCAAATACTAAAATTCAAGAAACAAATCTTGATTCGAAATTAAGAAGCCAAAACCAACCAACCACACCAATCACATCGCTGTATGGAACAAAGACAAAAGCGTTGTTTAAACCACCGAGTGAACACCTACGATGAAGCTATATACCCATTATACTCAATACATATTATACCCAAGAATAATAATATAATAAAATAACTAAATATATGACAAATATTAAGAGACCTAAATAAATAAGACAACTAAGCTGATAACTACTGGAACTAAATAAAATTAAGTCAAAACATAAAATAAAAATACTATCATACCTAAGAATAATATATAATATACATATACCGTATATTATAAATAATAAATATATAATAAATATATAAAAAATAAATATACAAAAAAACTACTACTCATACCTACTATGATACCTACATCATATAATAGAAACAATATACCTAAACTCATCGTACTATATAATATATAATTTTAATCATTATATAATATACTATATATATAACAACCATATCACTAATATATTTTCAAAACCAAATCATCCATACATATATATAATATAAATAAGTGCGTTTTATATAACTCTTCAAACTACATCACTAACATGCCATAATATAGTATACACATATAAATAAATATAATCATACACAACTCAAACATATATTAAAATATCGTATACTCTATAAGTACCATTATAAATAACACCTATGACTACTCTATAAATAATCATAGCTACTAGATATATAAATATTACCCCTATATACCTCCTAAAAATATATAAATAATAACTTAATAACAAATAAGACTAAATAAAACTAATATTATAACTATAATCTAAATAAACATAAACATAAATATATGAGGGGTGAGTATTGAAATTTCAAATTAATATAATGATTTATGGACCTCAATTTCTTACATATCTAACTAGATTTATGTTTCTATGTACCATGTTAAGGACACACAACAAACAGACAGCTACCAATCTGTTCGCTGGGTTACCACATGGGGCGGATAAAGCTAAAAAGACATTATACAATATAGATATACCTATACAATAATATCCACTACAAAAAAATAAATATTTAATATATAAATCATAACCTATAATGAAATATCTACTATATTATTATAATACTAATAAGAGATATTACAATCAGAATCCACAGAATAAAGGCTTACTCTATATCCTAAACTCATAGATAATAGATATGTACATTAAATACATGATCCATAAACAATATTATAACTATATTCCCTAACTAATACTATTAATGATTACATATCTGAAATATAAATATTAAAAGATAATAGAAATAATAAATAAAATAAACTAAAGCAATTGATTTAGCAGAACGCTATATATAACACGTATATATTATATAGCTGACATATCACCCTTATATATAAAAACATAACAAACATACTATCCTATATCTACATATAAAACAAATAATAGAAGCCATACGCAGAAATATTACATAGATCAAATCATTAAATGACCTATAAAAATAATAATATATCTAAGTTATACTCATATAAATTATATAACTATAACAGAAATACATATAGTACCATTACTATAAACCACACCAAAAACTCCAATGATAACCCTAAATACCCGATACTTATCAAATATAAATATAGACAAATATAAAAACGGTCACTATATATATCATTGTGATAGTAAAAAACACACTTCTCAAGGGTAAAAAACTGAAAAATAGACAAAATAAATCCTCATACTATTCTCAAATCTTAATTTATTAACACTTAATCCTAATACCTAACATGAATTACTAAAAATAAATCGAGCTACAAACATGTACGGTAAAGTCTTCGCATCCAGGTTAAGGCTAAAGTCAAATTCTTTTTTTAATAAAACTAACGTAATCGAATAAAGGTCATACAGAAAAAACTGCGCTTGAGTCGGAATGAATTGCGTGTTAATATTTTAAAAATACGCAACTCACAGTGAAAATCATAAATAAATTTAAAAAATAATAATAAAAAAATAAATTAGCAGATTAATAAATATAAATATAATAAATCATTATAATAAAATAAATATGATAATAATAATGAATAACTATGAATTGGAACCCATATAATATATATATATATAAACCTATAATGAATACAACAACATATTACCCAACACAAAATGTTCTGTCCCAGATCACAGCTATCTATATACTACTTACATATCTAAGATCTCATAATCAAATAAAACATATAGTACTATATTATAAATATGTTCTCCCTCTATATAATAGTAATAATAAAAGTATAAGATATTTGTAATAGCAGCAATAATAATAATCACACAGTACTATATTAATCAATAAACATATCACTCAAATATATATAATATAAAAAATAGAACTAACACCTATAACTTAAGTAATAAACGTAAATACTATATAAGTATATCACCTTCTACACAGAAAACCCAACACCAAAATAGGGACCTATAACGCTACAGGGTTAATGTTCAGTAAAATTCGCTATTAGTTTATAAACATCCAGAATTTAACAGATTGATTAGAGAATGACAGACATAGATACAATATTTTTAGGCCAAAAATAACAAAAGTAACGCATCCTTATATAATGCTTTCGACTTCTGCGACAAAAATAAAAGAAAGAAACAAACAAGGTTAGTTGTCATTCTTCATCCAATATCATATTTTTAATTTAGATAAGCCTTTTGCCTTTGAGAAAATTATAATATAATATTATAGTATATATAACTACACTAAAAATATTTATAAACATAAAATAAAATCATTAAATCATTAAAAAAAGCACCAAAGGGGTCACCGCAATACACTCATAATAAATAATAATATAATAAAATCATAATCATGCAAAATCAAAGAAATTTCTAGGAAAGAAGTATGAACAATAAATAAAATAACCATATGAACTATAACTATATTCCAGGAAATACATAAGCTTGCTAGAAACGCAAATGAGGAAAATAAATAATTATTTATAAATTGAAACTTCAGCTCATGCAGCGAGACTTCATTGGGTACGAAAGGAAAGAAAATTGTTAGGCATTGAACAAAAATAAGGAGACCGTTAAATACAGCAAAATCAGAAAGAATTGAAGCTCTTACAATTTCAGTTGGAACATATTCAGTATACCATGTTAATATCGAATATAAAGTTCCCATAGACATTACCCAATAGCTTGTTTTATATTTTATTAATGTTTTATATAGAAAGAGCACAAAAAAAACGATAACTCTCATATGAAAAATGTGTTCTTACAATATAGTCGAAACGAGACTAAATACTACAAGTTACATAAGATAAACAAGAAAATGACCAAAACCAAAAATAACAACAATTAACAACATAAAAAAAGTGTCCCTGCAATGAAGTAAAATTTAATAAGTTTATTCATTGGTTCTTGTTTGCTGTTGTCTAAAGTAACGATCATGAAGTAAGAATAAATCACACACAAACACATAAAAATGACCGCTCGTACACTTATATGGGGGTTACTTGGAAACAGTAGGTCTTTCCACTACTTATCTGTAAGTAGATAATCCTTAAGAATACTAAACAAAAATGTACTCTATAATAAATATAAATAAAAATACAAAAAAAAATAATAATAAACTATTATTAACTCTAACTTGAATAAAAAAAATACGAAAGAAATATAGGATCGTATATACAAGTACATATAGTATATATAATTAATACAAATAAGGAACAAAATAAAACTTAGAAAATAAATAAAGACAAGTATACTTATAAAATATGAATATACTATATATCTACATAATAAAAATTTATATTTACCAACTATTAAATAACAATATAATATATAAATATATAAAATAATATATATATAAATAATATAATATATATATAAAATACATAAATATAATTAATAAATAATAATATATATAATATATAATAATACTAATATAATGATAGTATATAATAAAATAAAAATAATATTATAATAATAATAATATAAATATACTAATCAAAGCAACACAACAAAACCAAAAACAAAAATAATAAAAAAGAAAATAGCCCCTAAAAAAAACATTAACCAATCCAGAAATAAGTGTTAATAAAAAAAATTATTTCTAAAAAATACCCTAAACAAACTACAAAAAAAACACATTGCACATGCTTATATGTTTTTTCAGGTAGTCACTTAAATAAAAGATAAAACAAAAATAAAGGAACAGCGAGAAGGAGATCAATTCAGCTTTGAAGAGAGAAAGTTATGCCTACACTATAATGCTAACTAAAGAAACATAAACGAGAAACGGCCACGAAGATGCAAAGACGTTCAGAAAGGAGTTCGATATAAACCGCCACCTAGAGCAACCGACCATTGCCGAAAGACATCAGAAAGACGGAAATATTGAGCAGAGTGGAACCCAGCTTCAACAAGTAAACACACAAACGCTCAGGACGTCCACACCTCGCGACAGTAGCCGAACAAGCCACTCGGACAAAAGGAACACGCACGGTAAACCCAGGAAAACCCTCATCAACACACGCAAATCCCGCACAGAGACGAAATCATCCATAGCGAAAAACGGGACTCGGGAAACACAACCCACTATCAAACACGCAATAGACAGTCTCAGATAAGCGCACAACATGCCTACAATCACCAGCACTACTCAACCATCTCTGCAAATGTAAAGACTACGAAGACGGAGACCTTCAATTTAATTAGAACATAGACAATAGGTAAACAATAACAATAACCAATGGAATCAATTTTAAGTTAAATATTTAAAGCAGACCACACCAAAAAATACAAAAAAAATTTTCTGACCAGAGACTCAAATCGAAGGACAGCAGCTTACACAAAAATTAACTGGCTACGCACTTAATAACATAAATTGTATGACATAACTAGGGATCCTGTTAAATCCCCATGTTTAAACTCGCAACACCCCATTCACTAAAACCTAACACGCGGTAAAACTGTCGAGATGTGGAGATTTTCAGTTCCTCTCGAGGGGCATCTACTAAGGTAATAATCGCCCCACACAGTTGACGAAGCATAGCCTTAGGTTGAATAACAGAACGAATTTAACTCTACAGACAAGATGGAGCACTCCACAAACTACCATCAAAATATAGAACGAAATGTAAAAATAGCTCACCTCGAATAGCAAGCATTATATCCTAAACAACACTAGAGATTGGAACGAAAGGGTTTAAGTATTGAAATAACCAAAACTGCGCATTTCCAGCATAATCTCAACGTACAATGATTTATTTATATGGGGATATACCCATCAGGACAGAGTTTATCCGACTCAAAGAATCAAGAACGATAAAAGTTGAAAATTGAAATATCAGAAAGACAATGTCTGACATTCCAAATGGAACTGGTTCGTGTCGTTTGAGACTAACCATTGGGGTTGGCGTTATCAAACTGTAGTCGGAACAAAATAGAGGCAGGTTCAATTCATTATTAGAACAAATTTGCGAACATGATATCTTAAATAAACAATGTAATGTCATCTACTGTTAATCTCAAAAGATTTAAAACTAATGTCCAACTATGATTATATAAAGACAGTTGGAGTTATAAAAATTTAAATCAAAGTAGTATAATACAACTCAATAATTTATGAGAATAAAACCAACACACCTGTATATAATCACATATATACCTATAAACACAACTATTAATACACTACTCAACAACAATAATAGATAATATATACTAAATATAACATATAACAAAATAAAGAATCATAATATATATAAACAAAATATTATCGATATATAATATATATAATATAGAATAAATAAATAATAAATATATATATATATATATAAATATATTTATAAGTAATATAATTAAAATCCAAATATAAACAAAAAATATATATATATAATATAATAATATATATACGTATATATATATATATAAATACAGTTAATAAAAATATAATATATATATATATAAATAAATATAATAAAATAAAATAAAATATTATAAGATGAAATTTAATATTTATAGTATATAATATAAAAAAATAAAATAATTATATAAAAATAACTAATATATATATAGGGTTATAGGTAATATAAAAACAATAATATATATAATAATATATATATAATATAAAATATATATATATATAAATATATATATAATATAAAACTAAATATAATAATAAAATAATATAAAAATATATAAAATATATATATAGATATATAATAAAAAAAAATATCACTAATATTTATAGATTTAATATTTTATATTATTTTAAAATGAGATAGTTTGTGTTCATTTCATTAGCGAATTTTGAATTTTCGAGAAAATAGGGGCTCCACTCCAGCACAACCGCCACCCGACTATAAGGGAGTGTTAAAAGAGGATAACTAAGGCCTCAGTCAAAGGCTGAGACCTTACCACTTACTTCGGCACATGAGTCAACTCAGGCTCCGGCACATGAGACTTTCTTCTTTAATTACCTTCTCATCATCACTATTCTCTCATCTTCTTCTCCTTAAAACATAAACCAATGCGTTTCCTCACTTTTTTTCTGAAGCTCCGGTCTGGCTAGCCGAGCTCAGTGTTCCGGCAACATAAAATCAAAATCATCAGAAGTCCTTTCCAAAATAACAGTAACTGGGAGTCCTGATCGGCTATTTATATTTTTCAACTATCACACAACCATTTCCTACTTGGTGGGATTCTGCACCCCTTTACATAGGGCTTAGAGGCGCAAAACCACCGCTCAGGCTAGAACGCAACACCAACTAATGGGGTAACAACTTTGAGGGGTATACATCAACTAGAACTTTCCTAAATTGAGGGGGAAATAATAAAGGGACGAGCTTAATGACGTCAAAGAAATACCACAGCTGTGGACTCAGTCCTATCCAAAACATTAATGAATTTGGAGCCTCTCCCTGACCTTAGAAACAACTTTAAACTGTCACGAAAATTAAAAAAGAATATAAAAATGGAATCACATATTTATAAAAGTGTAAAGGGCTACAGACGTAGAAAAACAAATAACTATTATAATATCATAACGATTATCTCGTAAGAATACAACGTCAACAACTATGAATATTTAGCGTTTCGCGCGTTAATATTGTGCTTGCGGGAGCACGCTTTGGTTTCACTCCGGGTCTTGCCTGCAGGCGCACGCACACGCACACGACACGAACGCAACATCGCACACGCACACGCAGCAAGCACGCACAAAAAAAAAAAAAGAAGAAAAAAAAGAAAAAAAAACAAAACGCACACGCACCGCACAACGCACGACCCACGCGAGACCAAATACTGCAACCTGATTAAACATATAAGGATTGACCTATGGGTGAACTACCTGTATAAAATTACTAACCACTCGGCACTATACGAAACTGCGATAGAAGAAAGGATAAAAGAATAAGAGATAGTTATCCGAACATAAAAATGCATAGAAAGATGCATATAAGCTAGTAAAAAAAATAAAGGATTAGCATATAAGCCTCATTCAGGCAAGACCTAAAATAAAGCTAAGTTCTCTGATTCAAGAATACACACACTTGCCACATCCCTAGTATCAACAACTCCTAATCTCCAACTACCCATCTGCCATCCACCATCAGGAATACGGTTAGAACTACCTAATCTACGACTCTTACGAATCTACCCACAGATACCTGCACTTCTCACATACTCTGTATTTCATTTTTTTTACTTTAATCAATACAAGAACTACACTACGGAGATTCGGTCTACAATGTAAAAACTAATATAACTAAAAATTAAGAAGAGTGTATTGAAAAACCTTTAAAATCAAGTTCTATAGGCATATGAACATAACCTAGGTAAAAAACAAAGGTCACCTTACTTGAGACAGACACTTATAATTCAAGTATAGATATAAAGAATATTACAAGATTCGAATCTAACACCACAAAAAAGACGCAAAAGAGGACTGGGAAGCCCACCGGATCTGCGAATGACTATACACGTTCACCTCAGACTAATTCCCTTCGTACTCGAACACAGCCTACCCCGGCAGCCTTCTTTTCCAAGTAGTGAATAGCCAATTTCCAAGTTAAAGAACATCAACCACCCACTACATTGCAGGGGGGTAGCAGCATGAAACCATAAAGGAGTATGAGGAAAAGCTGAAACTACCGCTATAAATGATGCTACCAAGTTTTTGAAAAGGGCTACCAATGTCTCTAATCTCTACTATCAATTTAGAGGAGATCATATATATTAATATATTAGTAATATAAATATATAATTATAAATAATATATATATAATACATATATATATATATAAATAATAAAATAAATAATATATTATAACTTTATAATAAATATATATAATAAATATATAATTAAATAATAAATTAATTATATATAATCTAAATAATATATATATGATATAATATAAAACTATAATATATAATATAATAAATATATATATAATATAATATATATATATATATATCATATATATCAAATACTCACTACATATACTAATATATACTCTACTACAACTACGATATAATAAATAATTAATATATATATATAAATATAGAAATATAATTAAAATGATGACATACTACGTACTATGATTATGAAAGCGAAAAGGAAGGGAAACCTATGAAAAGATAAGAAAAAAAAAGATTCCAAAAAGGATCATGGCCGTTGATTACCTAAAATTGACTAGCTATGAGTAAAGACATAACTTTAAGATATGCACGTAAATTAAAAATTACGGTCATAAAGAAAATACCATAGATTTCGTGTAGAAGATATAAAATGTTTGCACTACCATGCGCATAGGAAATTGGATTCCCATTCTCATATAGAATGATGAATTGGTAATTTTTGTCTAATTATAAATTAAATAAAAATATATTCTAAGCAATAGTTAATAGTAAATAATTAATATATAATAATATATATATTAATATATAATAAAATATAATATAAATATATATCTATATATACAATAATATATATAATACTATATATATATATATATAATATAATATAAAATAAATATATATAATATACTTAGTATTATTAAGGAGATAGTAAACCTATAGGAAACCAGAATTTTATGGTTCAGGCCGACCGGAAACTTAATTCCGGAACCCTTTGAGAAAGGTTCCCGAGTGACCGGAAAAGTTACCGGGCCGGACCGGACTTTTTCGACCTTCAGTAATCTAATTTATACCATTTCATAAGCTGCGTTTCCAGAAAGAACCGAAACTGCAGCCGGCGGGCAACACATGCTATCGTCTTCCAGAGCAACCTTACTGCGACACTCTAACCGTCAAAGAACAACAGTCAACACAAGTACAGACGCTACCCCGATAATGTTATAAAATCCACCAAGTTTCAGAGAATTCACAGTAAACGGGCGGCTGCGCAGAAGAATACTTTGTTTAAGCAAACAAACCCCATATTTATTAACACAAACACTGTGTCGGAAATGGCTGCCACAAAATTTTTCTTTTAAAGTATTTTCATGGTAACATTATCTTAATAATTAAGAGCAATAAAATAAATAACTTTGTATATCATTCATAAAATAGATACATATAATAAAGACTAACCTTGATTACACAATTTGCCAGCGTGACCCGAACGCGAGCGCGCCTCGAGAGAAGCCCGAACACATCACACTCAACAAGTACCTAAAAATTTACATGATATCTCATGAGATTGGATATACTTCGTAACTTTTTTTCTTAATATTCGAAGACAGTTTCCGGTAAACATGCAGACTCGATTGGAAATGGCTGTCAACTCGGAGCTATACTGGAAACATGAGACTTATTCTAAACAATACTCATAAAACTATTGTCAGATAACAGAGTGGAGAAACACATGTCTCTCCTCACAGAAGTAATTCCCATTCTTACGAATCTTATTTTCTCCCATCACCCTAGATATCTAAAGAACCAGATAATATTTGAATAAGCGATCTAAATATATTATTCATTAAGCTAAAATAAAAGATGAATTATTCTTATAAATCTCATTCTACCAACGTTTTACCGTAGTGACATGCTCTACGTGGTGCAAAGTCGACTCGGAAACGCTTTGAATTAAATAAAAAATTACAATTAAAACCACACCATGAGACTAGGAAATTTGAAGTACCTGGAAACGGTCAGCGTAGCCCGATCCGGATCAGCTGCAACTAATTGAACAAAAACATAATTAATTTTTATTTAGGAGTGATATAACAAGGGGGGGGGAGAACAAAAGGGGGGAACTTGGTACACCCCCCCAATACAACCATCTTGGCACAATCAAAAAAAAATAGAACCTTAATAACTTCTATCTGCCCCACGAAACGACATATTTAAATCAGAGGTTTATTAGTCGACAAGAAAAAAAACCTGAAAAAGAATACCTCCAGACATTCGACCTAGACTAATAGAAAGTAGTGAATTATTAACTACAGCAAA
>JABUQX010058961.1:0-13880 GCA_015478945.1 Trachelipus rathkii | reverse complement strand
TATTATGATAACCAACTTAAGCTCTTATCCTGGAGGAATAGGATATTGGAGAAAGTATTTGTAATTATATGATAGTTTCTGGACAGTTATGGAAGGCTGCAGGAAGGAAATATTTAAGTCATCGATTATAGAAATCCCTCGCTATCGTGCGAGCAATAGAGCAGAGAGCTTGCCACCGTAAGGCAGGGAGTTCGCATCCTTAGTCGAGGGAGCATTTTCCAATGCGAGAAGCATGAGAAAAGAGTGAAGATTGTTATCATGAATAGACATTGGTTCTGTTATGATTTTATTTATTGGTTGTGATGTGTGTGTATGGACGATAGCTCGCTAAAACTTCGACTTATGCAAAGTGGCTTCATACGCAAGTTATTGCAGAAAAAATCTCCTACTAACAACAAATTTTTTGTCCATTCACGTGGGTGAACGACAAACTCGAACTAAACTGAGAGCGGATCACTGTCTTAAGTAGAGGATCAAAAAGCTAGCCTAAATATAACCCACTGAGGAGACAAACGATGAAAGTACTAATATATAGAGGTAGGAAATATATATAACGAATTATATAACGTAACGATATATAACTATAAAAGTATAAGATATATAGGAGGATACTATATAGAATATATAGTAAGATAATATATATAGAGATATATAGATAGTTATATAGAATGAAATAATATATAAATACATAAGATAGATTTTAATTACAGGTAAAATATTATATATATAATATGATATAATATTAATATAATGAGGGTGATAGGAGAGATATATAATATATATACGATAGTATTATATAGCTGAGACAGATATATATTATTATATATGAAGAGATATAATTGAGATAATAAATAGTATATATATTGATAAAAATACCCTTAAGATAATGTCCCTTGTGGATTGAACGGCGTTATTTAATATCTAATTACCAAAATTCACACGTGCGGTGAGGTGAGAGAAGAGGAAGAAGACAGGAGAGTGAAGGATAGGTAATTTAGTAGAAATAAGTAGAATAAGTAAATACTTATGAGGGGTGATGTTATAAAGACTATATCAATGATCAGCAACATGCTGGTATATAGATAAATAATAGAGATAACTGACGGTATAAGATAAGTAGTGTTATAGAATAACAATAAGGCGCGAAATATATATAAACTCAATTATAGATATATATATAAGAGCCCGCTCAACACTAACCTTATAAGTAAGAGGAAATTACTATGAATATAAGTTATAGAATACTGTGTGAGGACAGGCGACACACTTATGCTGAACAAGATTGTGACGAGATGATGTCAGAACAATTGAAGACTTCCGAGAAAGATTAACGAATTAGTGAGAGTGTGTGTTTTATAATAATTGTTTAGTGGACAAGGTATACTGCATAATTCCAAGAAAGCTTTGACCACTAAACAGGGATTTATCTTTATAACAACTTACTTAAATTAACTTTTCTGAAGCGCTGTGGAAATTCTTTCTTTCTCACACACGTACATACATTTATCGGGTCTCAAAATGTAGGTTGTGGTAATTGACATGTGACAATCATATCAATTTAATACTGATTATATGATAAATATATATTTAAGATAGTGAATAGTAATATATATATATAATTAAAATAGGAATATATATAATGAATAAATTAAATACGATATAGATATATATAATATAGAAAAGAGGAATATAGTAATAGTAGTTAGACTAGATATAATGATAGAGTATAGCGTGATGATACACACTATAATAAATGGTTGCATTTAGATGAGACAGGTTAGTACGCGGATTGCGCCACAAAAAAAGAGCGCTGCAAATCGGACCGCCTTCGGCCATTTAACATTAGGTTCTCCAGAACATATCCTACGACTCAAACACCTTCTTTTGAATTTTTTTGGTATCGAATAAATACGGCCTAGTAGACTCGAGTGCTAAGCACACAGAACAAAAAAATCGCTATCTCTAAAGAAATAAAAGTGTGATCACGTAAAGTTTGAGAAAAAATATGCATGCGCTTAAGGGCCGGACTGAGCGTGAGGGTGAGCACCGCAGAACGACCCCACCATAATGAGAGGACTCGAGAGAAACCATCTGTTAATCGTCTTATGTACTATAATAATTCAAATATGTGCGAGGCAGGGGGGAAGGGGCGGTATAGTGTTGATATAAATGTTAGATTTGGAAATAATGAATGTTAGTTTTTATCTATTAAATTCGGTAATAAGATACACCTCAAAAAATGTCGAATAGATGGAATAATAAATACAAATATAAAAGATAATCGAGCTGTCGATTCACTCTATGGTGCGAACACAGAAAACCATTGACATCTTGTTTGGGACTTCCGATTGTTTTTATTAAAATTTCACTTTTTTTAAAAATTTTTCACTTTATATAAGTAGCTTTGGTCGAAATACGTTAAAGGATTGCTGAGATTGTAGCGATAATAAAATTGCCACAGCAAAGATGATAAAAGTTTGACATTGCAAACAGTTTACAACGATAAGGTACCCTCATCAATTCTAGGACGGCGGGGTGATTCGGACCAGTCACCGGCGAAATTGTTAGCCCTAATACTCTTTAAGGATACAAAAATAGCTACTATGTGCCATGTTTAAAACTAACAAGTACTCGAGACTGTAAGGTCCACTGAAGAAAAAATAATTAAAAATCAGATCCACAATTTTTCTTTTTATAACGAAGTTAAAATACTTCACAGTTATTTCAAAAGGTAGAATATCTAATTAGAAAGACATTGTTGTGACCCTAGACGAGGATTTCTAACATTTTTAAAAATATCAAAAACTTTGTCTAGAATAATGATCTAAATAAAAACTTGTAGTTTCTACCGCGTGGCTATAAGAGAATAGAGCGAAGATTTGTTTATTTTATTTTTTATTTGATTATTATTTTAATTTAGAGATGAACCGGGAAATACCCTCATAGAAGAGAAGCAGATTGGTTACACGCAGGACCGACGCTATAATATATATATAATAATATAATATATATATATATACGTAATAGTATATTATAGGAGAACAGAAGACCGGTTAAAATGACTAGTAGGAAACTGGAAAGAGGAAAGAAAAGTAGCAATATCATAAGTAGAACACACATAAATGAGGAAATAGGTAATAAATAAATAAAGGAGGGTAGATGGGTGGGGTTTGGGCCATGGTATGCTATATAGATATCGTACCAAAACTGAAAAATATAGATCAAATATATATAAGATATAACGAATATATTATAAATTTGTGAAGGAAGAAGTGAAGAAATAAGACGAGAGTTAGGGGAATAAGTAAAAAGAATAAGCCTAATAATAAAATAGCCATAAATATACTACAATAAAACGTAATTACTGCTACCGACGAGAACTAGGTGGCTCACCTATCCATAGAGAGCCCGAAACCCCGGCGGTGTGTAGTAGGGCCCTATGTATCATCATCGACACTCGGACGAGTGGTATTATTATTCTGACATAACAATTCCTTAAGCCTTCAAAACCCCATTTTGTTCAGAAAAGTTAAATTACGTTAAGTTTTACTTACAGCACAAAAATATATATAGTGAGCGAAGAAAGCTGTCTGAGAATTATGCCCAAGGAAGATTTGACCGGACTAGAGACACTTTTCTTAAAAACTTAACAAGGACCTGTTTCTGGGGACGATAAGAGAGATGTGTAATATCTAATTGAAATATTAGTATTTTTTCAGAAAGAGGTATACGTTCGAATGATCAACAACGAATAAGAGAATAACTCGATGACATTAAGATAGTATAAGTTCAAGCCGTTTTCGTTTTAACATCTTGGTGCGCGATTATGCAAAAGCATAAGAACGATGCTCGAGTTTGCTTTCGAACTTTTTGTCAAACTTTCTGAAAAATTGTAAGAAAATACTCCCCAAACTAAGAGGATTTCCTTAAATTCTGTAAGGAGTTGATAGTTTCCCACCGTGTTGACCTAGACATTTAAGTACAGTTATTATTGAAAATTGTAAACAACAAGATAGGTGGAGAGAAGGAAAAGAAAAAGACGAAGTGAAAGAATATAGTGAGATAGGGAACCTGGCAAATGGTTTTTACCATTCAATAAAAAGCCTAGCTATAACTACCTAAAGCACTGCCACCAGCCTAGATACCTAGTCACAGATGGAAGATAGTGATCAAATTATTTTGTAATATAACAACCATTTATTTTTTTTTTGTTGTTATATATTCCAAAAACCACAAATTGCATAACAACAGCCGATTCCAAATGTTTAACAAAAGTAAGCCTAGCACTAAATCATGGTCGTTTGGAATATTTCTATGAAAAATTTGTGCTAAAACGGGGATATTATTGCTCAATCCATGACATCCATAGTTATTTAAACACCATGTTTGCAATAAGTAACATATGTTAGGATTCAATATACATTGTTAATAACCACCCTGGGAAAGAATTATTTTAAGATCGACAACATTAGTGAATTTGAGAGACCCAGAAGTGTTTATCCTTAAACGTTCGGATTGGTTTCGTAAATTCATGCATGAACACGAAGCTGTAGTAGAACATTCTACTGTTCTAAGTAGGCGTAGTGGAATTAATGATCCTCCACCTACTCTGGACAATAGCCTTAATGACTCAGACTTATCGCTCAATTATATATGTATTCCAGCGGAGATGTTACAAGATCAGGGGATGGCTTACATTTACACTAATATAGTTGACCATGAATATGTAGGAAACACTAAAGCCCCTTTATATAGGGTGGTTCATTTCCATAAAAAGGGAAAAGTTATATCATTTCCTAATGTTCATTATATACCTCTGAGTCGCTCACATTTTGGCTCTGTACGAATGCATATAAATGATGTGGAAGGACGAGCATATCCATTCACTGACGGGACACAGTTGTGTAAAGTTCATATTAGAAAGAAGCAGTCGCATTAACTACAATATGATGGACTATTTTTTAAACAGAGTTGCAAATCTTTCCTATGGAATATTATAAAAACTTCAATAAATAGCGAGTAGTGCTATGTTATATATAAGGAGTGTAGTAGGTTATATTTTTTCATTCATCAACTTGCTCACACAGTGCAGAGATAGTATAAAAGAAGTTCCTCTAATAATGAACGGTGAAAGAGTGTTTATTGGGTCGAAAATACAGCGCGGATATGGTCTGGGTGGATTTTTTGCCAAATTATGGAGAAGCGCGTTGCCTCTATTTAGAAGGGGAGGCGAAAATATAGGTAAAAAAGCTATAAGAACAGGGATGCACACTTTCCAAGATATAGTGGCAGGAGCTAACCCACGCACATCCATAAAAAGACGGATTGCTGATGTTTCTGACGAGATGTTGGACGACGTCAAGCGCAAAATTAGACGTAAGATGACGGGTCAAGGCAAAGAACTCAGGAAAATTACAGCTAAGAAAAAGTTTAAAGCAAAAAGGCCTCAAAAGAAAAAAATGCGTTGATGTATTCTCTATTTAATTACTAACTGGAATGTGTGACTGTACTGTATATAAGGAAAGTTTAATCCCAGCTCTGATCATTATAAGGTTAGAGTTCTTACATACAAGATGCACTTCCTACATCCTTCTAGCCCATACACTCAATTACCAACAACGATGTCCCTCTCGAGTTCAATATTCCAGGCACTTCTGTCCAGTATTTGGACCCTTCAAATGTGTTTTTATAGTTAAAAACTAAATTGACAAAACCTGACCTGATGGTACAGATCTTTCTTCGGGCGACGACCACATAGTGTAAACGGAGTCAAATTTCTTGTATATTTGTTTTAACCAGATCGAAGTCTATCTCAACGAAACTTCACTAGGGGCATCAGCTGCGCGAATTATCCTTTTAGAAGTTATATAGAACATTTAATAAATTATTCTGACAATGCCAAACAATCTCATCTCAAATCATGTGGTTTTTATAGTCCCAAGAATGTTAACAACCATATAGATAAAGCAACTAAAACTACAAATAACACATGAATTTTACGGTTGTTTGAATGGTGATATCTTCTCTCAAGAAAGACTTATTCTTCCTTCTGTAGATACCAGAATCCGTTTAAACAGAACAAGTCCTAAATTTAATTACACTTAAAATAAACAGCCAGCCCGCAGTCATGGCTGTATGTCCAGAACCTATTTTCAAATTGTTAGAGGCGTATCTCTGTGTCAGAAAAGTGAAATTATTACCCCAGAGACATTTGAAAATCGAAAAAGCAGTTTTGACCACTACAGCTAAGTATCCTATTCGAAGAGTTGAAACGAAGCTATTTAATTTCACCCAGGGATTATCGAGTATCAATATACCTAACATAGTGAATGGAAATCTCCCGCAGAAAGGGATAATAGGAAATGAAGCATACTCCGGCCATTATAAAAATTCGCCCTATAAGTTCACCCACTTCGGACTTAGAGGAATCAGTTTGCATGTGAATGGACAGCCCTATGGACGGGATTATGAAATGTTATACAATGGTCCCCAATCTCTATGCTCGTGACCTTTTTATGATTTAATAGCCAATACTGTCTCATGTAACGATAGTGGAACTGGAATAGATCTTGAAGAATACGCGAAGAATAGTAATTTATATGCTTACGATCTCACCGCTGCTAGTCATTTAAACATATTAAGAAAGGGGCCATTAGGATTAAGTCTCTCCTTCGGTGGAAGTCTACAATAACCATCACTGTATTTGTTTATCTGGAGCATCCTCAGCTCATCGAAATTGACAGATTACGTAATGTGCTTTTGAATTATTAAAGATGAACGAAGAAGAAATAAAAATGGTATTTAAAAACGAGCCTCAATTTATAGGAGTCTTCGCTAATAATGAGTTGGGGTCTGTGAAATTGACTGTGGATATGGGGTTCGTATTCAACACATCACCTCGTCATATTACAAATGGGGGGGCAGTGGATTTCTGTCTATAGAGAGAAAAATGGAGCTGTTTACCTGATTGGTTCTTTAGATTTAAAATGTATATTGAGTAATCATTATATCACTTCATTTTTAAAATATAATAATGTAAATTATACAAAAACTATGTCGCACCCTGTTCAGCCATCATACTCTAATTTATGTGGTGTCTATTGTATTATTTCACTATAGGTTTTCACACCTGATTCAAAATGAACTTGAATATATTTGATGTTAAAAATTTGTATGTCAATGACTATATAGTTTCTAACCATGCAATAAATGCCCTAAAGTAAAACATTTTTATTACCATCCACAAACTTATTTCCATATATATATATATATATATAATATATATATATATATATATATATATATAATATATATATATATATATATATATATATATATATATATATATATATATAATATATATATATAAATAAATAACATATATATATATATATATATATATATATAATAATATATATATATATACATATATATATATATATATATAATAATAACTTAATAATAACAAAATATATATATATAATAATAATAATAACTATATATATATAATAATAATATATAATAATAATAATAATAACTATAATATATAATATATACTATATATACTATAATAAACGAAGGATGTTGTGACAGTAAAGACTTAAAGACGTCCATCGCGCAGGGGTTTAGAGAGGGGCACCCCTTCATGGGCGGCTTGCGATACTCGCTTTAGACCTCAGGGTCTACAAGGTCTTTTTAGCGTTCGCGAGCAGTAATATTGCGAGGCGGTGCGCGCTCGCCGGTTTCACGAGCTGCGTTCGCGTTCGCGTTGGAGCTGCGTGACCAGTAAAGCCAGACTTTCAGTCTACCCAATCAACGCACGAACAGGACTTCAGTTTGGCTTCAGACTCTATATCTACACAGAGCATTTACCAATTTTAATAGACATATCCCTGACGATACATATTAATTAAAAGGGTATCGACCCTGAATACCTAATACTAGAATTTAGAAAAACTATATATATATATAACCTATATAATATATATGTATATATATGTATAACATATATATGTATATATATATATATATATATATATAATAATATATACTAATAGCTATATATATGTAACAACAATAATATGTATGTATAATATATGTATAATAACATGTATATAGCCTTAATAAGTCAGACAGAAACTTAAGTATAGCCAATAATAATAATAACCCATAATAATAATATATATTTAAATCTTTGTATACTTAATATATATATATAACATATAATAATATATATAACATATTAATAATATATGTATAACTAACTATATGCTAATTTATCTTTCTTAACTAACTTAACCAATAGCCAACATAACATATATATATATATATATAATCGTTATTCTTCTGCTCAGTAGATAAGAGTTCAACGAAGGCATATTATTTATAATATAACTTTGATGGCATTGACTCATGGCCTCGGTAGCACAGGGGAATAAGTAAAAGGTCTAAACCTAAGTGGTGAGAGATCTGGCCTCAGATCGAATCCATTTGGGTCGATTTTTAAAAAATGACGTCACACTGAGTGTGACGTCATACACTTTAAGCGGTCGGTCGGCCAAGTGTACGCGCGCGCACGTTATATATTCACGCAGTCTACGCTGGTGGTGTAAACCAACGAACCACCAGGCGCTCGAGGTGAGGTCCCTCGGGGATGCGCGGTAAGTAACCCCGGAAACATTAAGTCACTTTGAAAGTGTAGTTAATACACATTAAGTACACTTGAAAAGTGTACTTAATGAGTGTGTGCGTTAGGCCTAAAATACATCCAGGTGATGACGTCATAGGTTGGAAGAAACGGTCATGAAAGTACATGAGCATATGGTCACACATAAACACACTCACTCACGTATATGCCGAATGGACATGAATAGGGGGCCCCAGGGGGGAAGCCCCCCAAAACAAAACGGAAGACATGAAAAGTAGCCAGGAAGGTAGCTCCCCTCAAGGTAGGGTCTGGAAAATGCCTCAGGAAAGAGCGTGGGGGTCCTGGAACCCCGTTCCAGGCATTGCTTTGCTTCCGTAGCATAACTACTAATAACAACTATTACAATTTTGAAGGGATCAGAAGCAAAAAGGTGCAGCTGATAAAATTTAAGTTTTGAGAAAAATAACTAGAAAGTTTGCTCTGTTCATAAAGGTATAGGGTAATAATAAATAAAGACATTAATAACTTACAGCACAAGTGAACTAAATACTTTTACTTCTTGCATTCAAACAATTTTTTCTGAAGAGTCCTTTGATGAACTTATCTTAATTTTTTAAACATTGTATCTTACATCCCCTTGCTTATAACACCCTCAGATGTAAATCAAGTAAATTAAATTTTTTTAAAAATAAAAAATAAAAAATATTCGAATATCCGAGATAAAAAAATGCTAATTGCATAGATAAAATATGAAGCTAGAAAAAATAAGATAAACTAATTGAATTATGATGTTAATTAATTACATTGAACTACTGTGCATTCTTGTCACATAAAACACAACAAACACTTTTGTAACAATCATTTGTAGAAAAGTATTTCATTCTCTTCATCTCAATATTTGTGCGGAAATTTATCAAATATTTTATATTTTATTTTTGTTTTTCAATTTACATTTACTTTCAAATTCTTGTTTTGTGATTTATAATTTGATTTATATTCTCACTAATTTTGAAATGTTTATACACACTGAAACCCTTTGAAACCTTAAGGGCACTACCCGGGATATATATATATATATATATATATATATATATATATATATATATATATATATATATATATATATATATGTATGTAAAGGTATATGTATAATATAGTATGTATGTATATGTAATATGTATATGTATGTATGTACTAAAATTTGTATGTAATAATATGTAATAATAATATAAAAATATAATAATATATATATATATGAAATAATAACATATATAATAACAATAATAATAATAATATATGTATAACTAACTATATAATATATAATATATATATATGTTCTTAATATGTATAATAAATATATAACATAATATATATGTAATAATAATAATAATAATAATAACTATATAATATGTGTAATATGTAATATAATATATAATATATATGTAATAATATATATATATGTATATATAGCTTAATATGTATATGTATATATAATAATAATAACAATAACAATAATATGCTAATATGCTATAATATATAATAATAATATAATATGTAATATGTTTGTAATATACATATATATATAATACGTAATATATAATAATATAATATATATAATAATAATATAATAATAATATGTATATAATAATAATAATATATAATATATATGTAATATAATATATCTTCTTCTAATATTATAATATATATGTATGCATAATATGCAATATGTATATGTAATAGTAATGTATGTAATATGTACTATATTCTTTCTTCAATAACTGTATGTAATAACATGTATATGTATAATATGCATAATAACTAATAATGTAATAATACATGTAATAATAATATGTATAATAATATATAGTAATAATATATATATCTTTAACTAGCACCAATAATAATATAATAATAATAATAATATATGTATGTATATAATAAATAACAACATAATATATATAATATATCTTTAATAATAATAATAATATATGAACATATATGTAATATGTATATATATATAATATATAATAATAATATGTAATAATGCTAGCTGCTGCTGTAGTAGATAGTATAAAATAATCACAATAATATGTAATAACAACAGTAATAGCTTGTAATGTATAATAATGTAATAGCCAGTAATAATATGTAATGTAGCAACAACCAATAATAACCAATATTATATGTATGTAATATGTATATGCATATGTATATGCTTCTTCTTCTTCTTTCAACAATTGTATAGAAAAGTATTTTGTATTTTGTACCAGTAGCTGTTGTAACGGCCAGCGCGTAACCAACAACAATAATAACCAATATGTAATAGCCAGCCAGCAGCCTTCAGCAGCATAACAACAACCAGCCAGCAATATATCCAACAATATATGGTGATATTTGGTTAAAAACTACACTATCACCGATCCATATCTCAAAAACTAATATAATGGGGAAAAGGAATACATTGTTGGAATCCTGGCAAAAATTTTATTCGGAAACTGTAAAAAAATTAAAATATCATATCTCCAAAACTACAATAGCTACAGCGAAAAGAATACATTTTTGGAATGCTTTTTTGCTTGTTATACAGGAGAAAATGTAAAAAAAATAAATAAGATAGTATTATTATTTTTTTAGGGCAGGGACATAATAATATTGTATATATATATATATATATATAATAATAATATATATATATATATATATATATGTATATATATATATAATATATACTAACTATATATATAATAATAACAATATAATAATATATGTAATATATATATATATGTATGTATAACAACAATAATAACCAATAACCAGCAACAACCAATATAGCCAATAACATAACAACAGCATAATAACTAGCCTTATATTATTTGTAGTATTACATGGCAATGTAGGGGGCTCGAGCCGACGGTGAACACGGGGGGACGTTTTCCATACGCTGTAGGGGAGGGGCGGAGGAACCCCCGCGACACCCAAATACCAAGAGCGGGGGTTCCGGGGCCACTCCAGAGAGGAATTATTCTATCCGTAGTTCCCCAGGCCGAGAGACTATTTCCCTGCCATCGGTGCGGTATACCCTTTGGGTATTCTTTGGCGGATTAAAAAATAAGCAGAATTTAATGAAAGTCTATTTATTTTAACGAGTAACCAATAAAAGGTCTCAAAATAGGCTCTTTAATCATATTACTATAATTATTAACAATAATTTTTTATTTTATTTTTTTATTTTCCTATGTAAAATTTTACCAGGATTCCAAAAATGTATTCCTTTTTGCTGTAGCTATTTTAGTTTATGAATTTTTTTTTTTTTTATACATTTTCCGCACTAAATTGTTACCAGGATTCCAACAATGTATTCCTTTCTATTGTGTAGTTTTGAATATGGTGCTGAATTTTGAAGCCAATACACTCACCTATAATATCTGTAAGCAACAACAATAATATGTAGTATGTATGTAGTAATATTGTAATATATATATATAATAACAATGTAATATGTAATAATAATATAATAATAATATATATGTATATAATAGCATAAAAATATGGTCTTTGTACTAGCATATAACAACATATGTAATATGTAGTATATATATGTAACTAATAATAATATAATATGTAATAATATGTAATCAAGAAATAATAATATGTTCTAATTTAATAATTCATCAATAAATAGTAATATATAATAATATAATAACCAACCAATAATAAAAGAGGTAATATGTATAATAATAATATATGCTCTTAAAAATATATATTACATTTAGCGACAATGTAATGTAAGAGAATGAATGGTTATACATATTCTAACATTTGAATTTCAATGGGCCTCACAACACTCGAAAAAGAATTTAGTCATTTTTAATGAAACTTAAATTTGAATACGATTCCAATATCCCAGTATTTATTAAACAAACAGCTCAATTTTATTACAAACACACAAGTAATACACAAAATCAGTAATAAATTAATATAATATAAATAATATGAAAATCGTATTATTAATAAGTAAAACTCCCCACAAAATCGCTCACTCACGTTATTAATATATAGAAAACGGAGCTAATACTGGTCTGCAGAGGCATGCTACAATTCGCCGAACAAGAGTCGTAACTCAACGCGTTTTCTAAGACTCTGGTTTTGAGTCAATATTATTAAGTGCAATTACGAATTAAATAATTCGGTATAAGAGATGATCAAGTTAGCATAAAATTATTATTTAGTTAATTATTATAATTATGTTATTAATAATATTATTATTATTTCTTGCTAATGCAATTTAAACGAGGATTATTTAAAAAAAAAAGCTACCGACTCGTCAGGCACATTGACAGTTGCTAGCCTAAGAGAATAAGGAACTATTTTTGACTTCAAGAAGTAACAATTTCCACCGATGGCTACCTATTAAAAAAGGAATCAGGTAGGGGATGGAAGTGACCGTGTAAAGAGCTAGCCTTCAGAAAGAAGTCATTCTTTATATGTATAATATATATGTATAATAATAATATATAACTTCATTTAATAATAATATATGTAATAATAACAATAATATGCTAACAGCAACCAATAATAATATATATAACTAACCAACAATAATAACCAATAATAATTATTTGGTATATATGATATAATATATATGGATATAATATATATGTATGTATATATATATGTAATAACATAATAATTATCTCCTGCTCACTAATATATATGTATATATATATAATATATATATATATATATATATATTATGTAATAATGCTTTGACTTTTAATATTTTTGAATAACTAGGCGAGTAGGCGTTGCCTGCTGCAAAAGCCGCCACTGAGTTAATATATATATATATGTATATATGTATATATATATATAATATATATATAATAATAATAACTAACTAACTGTATATATAATATGTATGTATGTATGTATGTAGTAATATAGCCAACCAATAATATTAAGGGTCGAGATGCAAACATATGTAATAATAATAATATAATAATAACAACTAATAATAACAGCAATAATAGCAACCAATAATAATAACCAATAATAATATGAAATAATAATATTTGTAGCAATATATTGTATATGTAATAACCAACAACAACCACTAATAACCAACAGCAACCAATAGCCAATACAGCCATAATACTGTGGCATATATCTCACTGCAGCAACCAGTAATATACTATATACTACCTATGTAACCAGCCAACCAACCATAATAATA
>JABUQX010058960.1:7500-27475 GCA_015478945.1 Trachelipus rathkii | reverse complement strand
CCACCCACCACGAACCCCAAAACCAACACACACAACACACCTAACCCCAACAAACTACACCACGACAAACGACCACATCACACAACAACACCAACGAACCACCAGACCCCGTAAACAACAACACAAAACCCAAACACAACATAACCACCAAAACCAAACAACACCAATCCACACAACTATACACAAACACCCACACACAACTCCCACAAACACAAGAACCATACACACCACACCAAACCACACCACACATTTTCACCAAAAAAAAAACCCCAACACAACAAAAACACAACACCACCCCACAACACCAAACACCACCCAACAAACACAAACAAAACCCCCCAAACAACCCACAAACCCCAAAGCAACAAATAAGTACCAAACCAAAACACAACAAAAAACACTACCAACAACTCACCCCACAAAAACCACCATACCCAGCACACCACACCAACACGCAACCTAACACACAACCCCCCCCCGCCACACAATAACACCCCACACACGACCAACCAACAGACTCAACCCCAAAGCTCCAACCCCACCAACCAACACCACCCACACCAAGACACCACTATACATCACAAGCACCCACAACCCAATACCACAGACAGCAAACAGACACCCGCCACAGAACAGTCACCCACACCAGCAACAACAACACAAATCCCCAACACCAAACCACACACTCACACCCACAAAAACACAACCCAACCCAAACCACACCACACCACAAAACCACCCCAAACCCCTCACACACGACCACCAATCACCAAATACACTCACACACACACAAAGCAATCACCCCAATACCATCACCACAATTACCCACCAACACACTAACCATCCACCAGGCCCACCACAACAAACACAACCTTGCCCCAGCACAGCCAAACACCCTGCAAAATCACCACAGACAACAAAACACAAACACACCACACACAAAAACACCACCACACCACAACACCCCAAAAAACACGACCACTTCACAAGCATCACCTCATTCTTGTTAGTGCAAGAACAAAGAACTGATATATATATGTATATATAGTTAATAATTATTATACGACAAGACCAACCACCAACACCAAACCCAAACCAAAACCTCAGAGAACACACACCAACGCACCACCACAAACCCCAAACACACTACCCAGCCACCTCACCAAACAGAACCTACACACACAAACTATACAATCAAAACAAACAAACCCACCCTCACCGTACATGATCAGCACGGGTCCTCCCCAACCACCCCACACCCCAACCAACCAACCCCACCCCACAACCCACAACCCCAAACCCGACCAAACACCAACCACCCCCCAAAGCAAACAACAACACACACCACCACCAACACAATCACACTCCCTACACACACACCAGAACAGACCACACAAACCACACCAAACCACAACACACCACCCCGCTACTTATATATACAAACACCACTGTGTAATAATGGCCAGTTCAAACTACCACAACCACCCAACAACCACAACCACCACACCTTCACCCCATAATTAACCACACACACAAAACACATACAAACAACACTCATCAACCACAGCAAAACATTCCATACACCCAATCAATTAACCACCAACACTCCCCACATACACAACCACAAACACACGATAACCCAACACGAAAAATCCCAACATACAGTTTTCACAGCCAACAAAGTCAAACAACCAACACAAAAATTAAAACAACACAGTTTACACAGTTCCACAACACTCACTCACCCCAGCCATCACGCCACAACGTAAAAGCTAAACAGCCAAGAAACCACATCATCCACAATCACCACATCACAGAACTCACACACAATCCCAAACAAAAAATCAACCAAAAAATCAAAATGGAAACCCATAAAAAAAACACCCCTAAATTACCAACCAAACGCACAATAACAAACACAGATCAACACAACACTTACAACACTAGCCCCCACACAACAAAACCCACCCACAACAACCCAACAACCAACCATCTAACAATCTCAAGCACACCACACCCACAACACTCACAAAACAAACCCACAACATAAACCAAAACCACAACCCAACCACCACCACAACCACCCACAACAAAAACAACACACACAAACACTCACTCACCAACAACCCATACCACCAACCACCACAAAACGCTCGCCACACAGCCCCATAACACCCCACCCAACAACAACCAACACGTCATATACAACAACCATACAATGACACAAACCCGAAACCCATACCCCCCACCAATCAATAACCCAAAAACAGCACAGCCCCAACCCAAAAGACATGAATAATCAACAAGAACCCCAATCACCACACTACAAAAAAAACAAAACAAACACAGTCCCACACACCCACACCCACACATAATACTCACCATAAAACCACCACCCCAACACGCCCCAAAACACAAACACACTCACCCCATCCAACCCCCCAAATCCGCCAACCCAACTCCTACAGAACCCCACATAACCGCCCAAACACATCCATCACAACGACCACACACTAAACCCACTCCACATCACCAGGCAGCCAACAAGTAAGCAATCAACCCACACCAAGCGCTCCAACCGGAACAACTAATCCACCACAAACTATCAAAATAGCCCCACCCCACAACACCAACGAACACTACACACACCACACAAATACCACCAAACAATACTAAACCTCAACCAAAAGCAGCCCCACAACCCCCACCGCAAAACAAGCAACCCACACCCGAAACGCAAATTAACAAACGACCCAACACACACCCACAGTAAGAGCCTACCCAACTACAAACACCAAAACCACACACCCATATCCTTTAAAAGAACATACACTAACTAAAACCAGACCCACAACAAAAAACCTACTAACAATCCAAACCGCACATCACCACAGCTAAGCCAGCCCCCCAATAACACACCTTAACAACCCCCACAGCCCACAACCGACCACCCCCCAACACCACCACAAACCCTGCACACTACAACATCAACACCACACACACACAAAAACAACCACCAAACAAGCTCCACCTACAGCTACAAATAACACAAACCCAAACCGCACACCCCCCAACGAACAGCCCCAACAACCACCAGCCCAGCAATAACTAAACCAACACCCATTAACACCCACCAACCCCCCATATCCAAACAATCACTACACCCAAACAGCAAACCACCGAACCCCACACAAAACCACCACCACCCAAACCAACAAATCCACCGACCGCACTCCATATCACGCACAAAGCCCGCCAACCATCAAAAAACACACCATGACATCTATCCACCACACCAAAACACACACAACAAACACAAAAGAAAACATACACCACGAACACCCAACACCCCACAACCAAAACTCCCACCAACCAACACATAACACCAACCAACAAACCACCAACCCACAACCACAACAACACCCCAACCCCCCCAACCCACACAACACAACCACCCACACAACACCACCAGAACACCCACACAACCACAAGCACACAAACCCCAACCCCCCACCAGAAAACACACACCACACCCACACAACACCACACACCAAACACATCCACACAACACAAAAATCCAATCACCCACCCACCATACAAACATCCGTAGACCCTTGTGGCTCTTCACTCATCTCTAGCTCAATTAACCTCTTCAACCATAACATACCACCCTCCAACACTCTTCTAGTAGCACCAACCTAAACTCAACACCCCCCAAACCACCAACCAAACATGCTCATAGACTCAAAAACAACAAAACAAACAATAATAAAAACCGCAAACAACCCAACCCCAACCCAACAAAAAAAACACCCACACAAAAAAACACACACGAACACCCACACCCAACCACCCCCACACGCCCAACACTCAACTAAACACAGCTAACAACAACCCACCCCACACACACACAAAACCAACCAAACGTGCCACACACACAAACACCACACCACACCACCACAAAACCACACAAAATAAAAAACGCAAGCACCAAACAATAAAAACAAAACCCACCACAAAACAACCCACCGCCCACATCCCACCACACCACACCAACCCCAACACCCAACCGCCACACCTAACACAAACCCACACCAATCCAACACACACACCAACACAAAACAAACCACACCCAACCAACACCCGAAACACAAACCCACACCACCCAATCACCCCCACCATAAAACCACCACCACAAAAACACCAAACCACCCACAAACACAAACAAAAAACCCCCGCCACCAACATCCCAACCACACAGCACAAAAACAAACAACCTAAACCAAATAACCACACTCAAAACACAAACCCAAAACAAACACACAACAACCCAACACCCACACCACCACACAACAATCAAACAACCACCACCCAAAAAACCAACCAATTAAACACAAAAAAACGAAAACCAAGAACCCACAAACAATCACCCACCAATAATCCACAATCACCACGCCAACCAACCAAACAACCACCCCACCCTACAAACCAAACTCAAACACACTTATTCAATTCTTCACCATAACCCAAACACCCCACCACGCAACCAACACCTCAAATACCAAACACAAGCCAAAACAAGACCACGCCAAACCACATTCAATAACACAACCCGCCACCCCAAACCCCCTAACGCAACTCAAACAACAAATCATAACTCAAATCACAGAGAATAACAGAGACAAACACTCAATTAATATTACTTGGAAACACGACATACCAACACCTGACCCCAACCAACCTCCCACAACAAACTCAAACAATCTCAGATACATATACACCACAACAAATGACATGCTAATTTTAGAATCCAAACCAAACCAATAATAATATTATCAACTACAACAACCAAACACACCTATATCAAAACCCACACCCATAACGCACAAATCAACTCAACACATAAAACCACATCCAACACCACCCCAAAACCAACCCCACATAAACCACAACCCACACCACCACCCACCACCTCAAGAAACAAACCACAACCGAAAAACAAAACGCACACGACACAAAACCGCAAACCCCGCAACCCAGACAAACATACACCCAACCCCACTACATCAACAAAAAAACCCACACCACCACAAAAAACAAACACAAAACCCACAACAACAACAAACGCCACCCACCCCCCACACACCCCACACAAAAAACAACACCGCACCACATAACAACCCCCAAAAAATATAACAAAAACATACACAAAAAACACAACAAACCAAACACAAAAAACACCACACAAAAAACACACCACACAACCCTACAACGCCACATCAACACCCCCAAAATCAATCGAGAAAACTTTTAATCGAAACACCACACCGCATTCAACCCCACACTAACAACACACCCAACCAATACATCGAAAATAACAGACGTATATAGTAAACAAACATAACAAAACATCTCTTCTCTCTCAATTTGCCCAGCCAACCACATATATCAAAAAACAAACACATTGACCCCCATACTCTGAAACCACTCTTCCACCATACTAAATAAACAAACTACAGTCAATCGAAACACAAACATAACCACAACCCTAACACCAACCACAGCAACCACACCCCACCACCCCTCCCAATCAATATATATCGGATAACCAAACAAAAATACCATCAGCCAATCAACACAACCGCACACCTAGTTAAACACTACAAAAACGATTCACCTCAGATACTAGCAAAAACAACCCACACCCCAAACACAACCACACCCCCACAACCCAAACACCAACACCACATAAAAACAAATACCCACCCCACACGCAAACCTCACCAACCCCAATAAAACACAAAACAAAAACCATAAAACACTCCGCCCCTCCCAGCACCAACCCACATCTAAAATCAAACAGGAACAACCACCACACCCTCCAATCAATCACCCCAAACCCAACCACACAGCCAACACCAACACCAAAGCACAATCACCCCACCACGACCCAAACTCCGCCAACACCACAATAATCCCACACAACACACAGATCCCACATAAACAACCTCAATACACTTCCAAACACGAACCTTGTCACTATAAAAACAAAATAATTGACCACATCCACTCCACGCCACCAAACCCGCACCCCCCAAACGTCAACCACTAACAACCTAACGTCACCACATACACACACCAAACACAAACACACACCTAACGAATAACGAAAGAAACATAACACAACCCAACCAACACAGCAACATACATACCACCAAACACAAAAATCTCAACTAAAACCCACTTATATTATATCACCACTACACGAACCAACATCAAACATGCAAGCCACTCTCACTCAACCAACCCAATAAAAACAAACAAGCGCATTAACAACAACGACAACACAAATAAACATCTCACTCGCACAATCCCTCACACAGCTAAATATCACTCACCAAACACCATCCCTCATCTCAGAAACCATTCAGATTCACCACAAACATACTACACCAAATCTTCATCTCACAAACACACCCACCAGACACACATCTCCCTCTACCCCAACAAACAAACACCAACCACTCCCACCCACTCAAACACTCCCGAACAACCCTAACCCACACCTCCAAAACAACTTAACCCACCAGTTTAACACCCTCACAAACACCACTCGACACCCACACCCACCCCACCAAAACCTAAAAATGGACTCACAATTATCAGAGCGCACACAAAACAAACACTCACACAAAAACCCAATCCCCACCTAACACGCAGTAACCCAACAACACTACCAACCAACCCAACTACAATAATACTACCACACACACACAACTCCCACCACCACACGCAATCAAAACACGACACAACACACCACCCGCACCCATTACAACTGGGCACATACGCAAACACTCACCTATCCTACTAACCTCACACCACCTCCAATAGACCCCGCAACACCACCACTGCACACAACCCCAATTACCTATAAACACAACACTCACAACAACCACACCACCCATCATACCTATCCGCCAAAAAGACATCATACATTCTATCAATTTACAAACCACCGAACCACACACATACACCGCGTACCCCACCCACACAATACAACGACCAGACAACACCCCAGACCCACCAAGCAAACAAACATCAACTACAAACTCCCACACTCACCATCAATTACAGCGAAAATGAACCACGCCAACCTCCGCACATCCACAAATAACTCTTTGTGACAAAAATCTTAGTAGAGACCATACGAGCCCACCCATTCGGAGATCCTACGGCACTAGCAAACATACGCTGCACAACACCAACATTAACACCCCACCACTCCCACTAAGCCACCCCAAACAGCATACCACAGAACAAACCACTACAAACCACACTACACACTTCCAATAACAAACAGTAAACTAACCAACAATACACCTCATCAACTGCACCTACCCTCAAAACCACCGTAAAGAGATGACTTCTCCTTTCCCTATTTTACTAGCGCCCACCCAACCCACACCAAACCAAAGAATATCCAACCCACTCCTCTTCACATCCACATACAACCTATAATAATTCAACAAACACTCAACAATATTTCCACCAAAACATAGCGCAACCCTCAACACTAAAGCCTCACTACATCTTGTACACATAACACCCATACGAGCCAACTCCACCTAACCCACAGCCACACCTCATACACATCCTAAACACACGCAAGACCAAAACATAACCCACACACCAACACAAACCCTAGTCAAAAACACAAATAGAAAACCATTCACACAACCACCCACTAAAAAACCATACCAACCACAACAACACCACACACACCTACCGTTTTAAAAACTTTCCTCTAGCTAATATACCTCATAGTGAGCACACCCCAATAATACGCCACCCACACCCAACCCAACGCAGGTAACAACACCACCCTAAAAAACTATAGTCTTTTGCTTGAATTTTCAACAGTACCCATATCCCACAAGACAAATCAATCTTATAATGCTCTCCACACACACCCTCACCAAACACAAATCAATTACCCACCCATCACACACACCATTTACATCACAATTCTAAAACAAACAAAGCAGCAAACCCAACCAACCGAAACCAATAACCAAGACCAACACCCACAAATCCCACAGACCATTATCACTAAGATTATGCAGAAACACATAACAACCACAAAAAACCACACGCACCTACCACCAACCCACCCAACCAACAGCCGAGCAGGCCACCAACACCAAAAGCCCCCACAAACCGAAACCTGAAATCAAACAACCACCAGACAAAACAACATCATCCCAACACTAACACACCCTCACCCACACCAACACCCCACAACCTCTAATAACAAAACTTCAATACACACACCTACAACACCTCACAGCACCGCCCAGATTCACCACACAAGACATCCTCACAACACCACATCACAGATTCCCACCACCTTAACTAATTAAACTCACTCCACCATCCCAACAACCCCCTAATAAGCCTCACACCCAAAACACACCTACACAACCAACCTACCACCACAAACCCGCCACCCACCACAAACACAACACCTCAAACACAACCCACCCACACATCAACCCCACAACGCAATCCACCCAACTACAAACAACACTCCATCCACACCACAAACCACACCATCATCTTACACGCCCACTATCCTCAACCCACCCCGCAATCTCAATAGAGAATACACATCTCCACAACAAACAGCACACACGCTACAAAAAACACAAATACCAAACAACACCACTTCACCACCAAATAACCACAAAACAAACCACAACAAACCGACAACCACTAACAAACAACAAAACAAGCAAGCAACACTACCCCCACCATCCAACAAACATCATAACAACCACCAACAACACCAATCCCAACACACCCCCACAGCACCACACCAATTAAAAACCACAAAAACAAACCCAAAAAAAAACCACCACAACACCAAACAAAACAACACCCCCAAAAACAACACCAAAACACCAACCCCACCGCACAAAAAGCCCAAACAAAGCAAAACCACACCAACCACCCAAAACACACACCCCCACACACCAAAAAAAAAAAAATCAGAAACATCAAAACAAAAACAACAACGACACAACACAACCCAAACAAACAAAGCACCACCACAACACAAAACCCACCCAACACAAAAAAACAACAAACACACACCACACCAACAACAAAAAACCAACAACAAACAAACCCCACAACCAAAAACACACAGTCCAAAAAACAATCAAAATACGACCACCACAACAACGCACTGAAGCCACCGAACAAAGAAACAAAACACAACCAATCTCTAGCCTACAAAAAAAAACTCTATACACTAGACCTTCCTCACCACATTACACCACCAACACTCAACAAACCGCCAAAAATCACCCACCCAAACACAACCATCCAAACACACCTCCAACAACATTCATTCCACGTTCAGAGAATCCCTCACATAAATTATGACTACGCACACTAGTCATGGAGAGCGAAAAAATGTCCGCAAAAACCTCTGAATCCCCACCAACAAACTCATACAGCAAGCAATATCAACCAAAAAATCACAAAATCTCGACAATATATACTATCCACCCCATATATACCATAAAACCCGTATAATACCAACACGCCACCAAAAACTTAAACCCAACCCACACTATAAACGCCAACCTACCCACCAACACAAACGATGGATAAACGAAAATCAAAATCGTCCCATGGACACTAGAAAAACATTCCACCCTCAGCTCGCAACACCAACAACCACAATAAACCACACTATACAACAATCACAAATATCCCCAAAATAACAAACACCACACCATACCCCCATAACTAAACAACCTAAATCTAAAAACCATCTCCCAACCAGCACTCGCACCCAATACACCAACCACAAACAACAACACCAAAAAAACGACGCAACTAAACGCATCTCAGGCACAACCAACACCAAATAAAGCACACATACCCAGCAGACTCAGAAACTAAAAAAAACAACAAAAACCAACACCACACAAACAGGACACCAAAACCAAAACAACAGCCAACACCCCCTACCCCCACAACCACAACCCCACAAAAAAACCCAAACACCCCAAACAACCTCACCGACACAAAACTCAAGACCCAACCAACCAAAAAAACAAACCCCACCCACACTCGCCTGAACCAAAATTATAAAACTCACCACATGCATTCCAACTCCTCAATCTACCCTCAATACTACCCTAAAACATGAACTAACCACATAATATAACCCAACCCCGCACCCCAGAACAGACGCCTCACCAAAAAAAATAGTATATAGAACAGCCCGAAACGAACATGAAATTGCCAAACAAGACAAGCAGCGACACAAAATCACATCAAGAAACCCAACCCGACCCCCCCCCACCAACACCAAACATCAACTCACCACACTCACTAACTCTCATTACCCTACTCACACTCTCTCAACTCAAAAGACTAGCCCTCCCACATACCACACTACCGTGAGAAAAGATACCACCTCAACCCTAATGAACTCGAACAACAAAAAAAAAACAACCAACTCCTCCCACACCACCATCTCATCCAACATGAATACACACACACACACACCTCACTAATGACCACAACCACCCATACTCCACCATCAACTCCACAACCATACAATCAATTTTACTTTGCAAAAAACCCAAAAAAACACCCCACATCCATAACAACACCGAGACGAATAGAGCCAAAAAAACCCAACACACCCAAATAACCCACACAACCTCGCTCTCGCTCAAAAACAATCACCCGACAAACCAACGCCCACTCACACTTTAAAATCAAACCAATACAACAATACCCTCTAACTCTACCACACACTGACTAATAACAAACCACCACTCAACGAAATCCCACACACCCACACAAAACTCTCACCAAACAAACATACACCAAACTCACACAACACACTCCCAACTCCCGCACAACATTACCTAAACTTGAACGAGCCACCATCACCAACACACATATACACCGAAAAAGACCACGCTCCACGCCATCACCGCGCACACACATCCTACACCCGGAGGACCCAACCACAACCCAAAAACCCACACCCACCAACGCCCCCACCGCTTACCTCTTGTAGCTTACCTATAGCACAATGATAACTTAATATAACATACAGACATCAACAAAATCCTCCACACGTCCTCCCACTTCCCCTCAATAAACACCACCACCTCCACCTCACACACTCTCACCAACCTTAAAGCCAATTTACAAACCACACAAATAAGAGAAATAAAAGAGAAAACAGAAAGAACCTCTCCCACCCAACTCTCACACCACACTCTCGTCACACACACACACAGCAAAACATTAACATACACACAACACACTCACCCACATCGAATTACACCAGACAACAACCAAACACCACAGATACCAACACACCAGACAACCAACAACCACACCCTAAACAACACCCACCACCCCCATAACACACCTGCCACAGATCACCAAAAAAACAACCGAAACTGCCTCACCCACCAACACATCGACCCCGCACTAAAAATACACGCCATCTCTGAACACAAACCATTACATAATCCTTCATACTCTCTCTCTATATTATATATATAGCACATATACCTTCTACCAACTTTGGCCAAACAAAACACACAATAAACAAATAACACACATTTCACACATAATATAAAACAACCATCTCAAAAACACGCCACAACAGAAGCCACAAACCCCCACCCACACCCCCCCAACCAACCAAGAAAAAAAAACCAGCGCTACGCCGATTTTTTATGAGCGAATGTGCGCACGCCCCCTCTGACGTGAGATGTGTCCATTTTTCTGCGCGACTTCCTGAAAATTTTAATTTTTATGCCTGATAACGGCTATTTTAAAATTTTTACGTAACGCTACTTAGGGTATTTCTTTTCAAACGCGCTCTAAACACCTTCCAACTTTAACACCAACCCCACCTCTCCGCACACCAAATACTCAACAACTATATGTATACATACTGCCAGGCTCGAAAAAAAACTAGTTATTTAGAAAAACCCACTCCAAAACAACCCGTACGCTCTTCAATTTCTGGAGAGCAATTACAAAAACTACAAAAAATCAATACCACTGACCATCACAAATCACAAATAAACTCCACCATCCTAATACAAATCCTCTCTTGACCCCCAATCAAAGGTGCACTCACGACACGCCTCAAATCACATATAACACATCACACATATAGCTATAACAACACCCACATGTTTAATTATACTGTGACAGACATCAGTCAATACCTACGGCGAGAAAAACCACGCACAAGAAAAAACACACCTTTGACTAACAAAAACACACAACCCACCTAGCTCAACTACGCAACCGAGCACCACAATCACCTAAAACAAACACACAAACTCTAACACTACAAGTCCCTAAAGGCAAAGCAACCGCGCAACTAACCAATAAAACAACCACACACAACACACCATTACCACTAAACAAAACCCCAAGAAATTAGAGATAAACCTTGCATCTCACCAACACCCCCAACAACAAAAACATACATCTAAACTAATACACACACACCTACACGTAAACACCTACACACACCAAAACACATACACACTTACACAGCAAAAATTGCTTCAAAATCATGTCTATATATAAATAGATCACACAACCACAAACACTAGTATACAACAACATAACACCAAAACGGTACTCAAATATTTGATACCATTCCAGTTGACTACACAAAACCAACAAAACCAACACAACCACACACAAACAACCAACACTATCCACAAGCACTAACACACAAACCGAAAACCAACCAACCACAAACTGTGACAACAAACCAAACCCACCACAAAAACAATACCACAAAGCCACAACAACCACACCAATACAAACCGAACACCCACAACCAAACCAATCACCACCACCACCCAAAATCACCAGCACCCCCACCACCCCAAAAAACCACCCCACAACAAACAAACAACACAACAAACAACCAACCGACACTTCAACAAGACCACCAAACAACCCCAACATAACACACAATAGATAAATGCTCAGAAACATAACAACCAAGACCCCACCACAACGATCATAACGCAAAACCACAACAAACCACAACCGTCAATAACTCAAGCACAACCCCCAAAAAAAAAAACCAGCACCCAACAAAGACCCACACAACCACCCCACAACACAAAACCACCCCACCAAGCACCAAACCACCAAAACCCACACCACACAACCCAAACACACATGAACCCACTAAAACGACACACTCCAATCCCACAGTACCAACCAAACCCGTTGAACTACACACACACAACAACTATCTCACCAAATGTACACAGAGACAACACAGCAAAACCGAACACAAAATAGAAACAAGAGCAGAGACATGTGAATCAACTTCCCACAACACCACAAAAACCGACGACCACACACACCGACCACACGCACTACCCAACTAAAATGCACACACCCCCCACACACGTATCTACTAAACAATCATCCAGACACCGAGACAAACCCAAGAAAGACAAGATCGCCAAACCCACCACACCTAACTACGCCCACAAAACAAATACTACCACATCAACCCACACCAATCAACCGCACAAACCCACACAAACCAAACACAAAACACACAGTAAAACTACAACCCCACACCCACCAAACAACCCAACATACACAAACAAAAAAAAACCACCCACACAAAACCAACCCCCTACGAACAACTCACAAAACCTGCCAATGTGCTCGTACGCAAAATCCTAGCGCAGAGCACGCCACTCCAGCATCGCACCAAATTTTCTTATCTCTCTAACTTGAATGTATTTTTTTGTGCTCTTTAAGAAAGCTAATTTTGAATTTTGAAATGCTATCTTTTTTTACATGTTATTATCAGGAAGTCAATTTTTTAATTTGCTTAAAATCAGATGTATTCTTTTTCTACTGTACCTACTTCAGCCGAAGCTAATTTAATTGATTGAATGTATTTTTTTGTTCATGTCACTCTCAGCGAAGTAATTTTTAAATCTCGTTGCGACAATGTCTTGACACATCAAGTTAAAACATGATATTTCTAACAACTCTACCTCAACTTTAGCCGCTCAAGTTCAGCGACCGCACAAGATAAATTATTATTATTATCAAAAGATCCTGTAATCGCACAATAACATATTAACAATTCCACTATAATCCTGATACCAATCACCACAACGCACACATGACAAAACAAATCAAATCCAAAACACCACACCAACAAACATTTCTCTTGCGCACAAATGCCGCACAATCACCACACCAAACCAATCACCCCCCAACAACAGCACCACAAACACACACCCACAGTAAATCTCTTTCATCCACACTTCCCTTTAAACTTGCACAAGAGAACATAACTCCTATACCCAACCAATAAACCTAACTCCAAGACATCGCAAAAGCAAATGAATCATCATAGACGATTGGAATAACACAAATTTTGCCACTGTTAGTTCTACACCCTCTCGATCCTCTGTAATTTATTTCTTGCAAAGCTGAACAAGAAGTTTCAAACCAAACCAAGCCATCCCCTGACATTACTGCAATTGTCACGTAAAATAAAATTACTTAAAACCAATAAATCTTCATCTCTATTACTATATTTTAAGCAACAAAAGACCCCGCCGACATCAATCACATCACACTGTTAACTCTTACTCTCTCCTCTCTCGAATAATCCAACTCATTATTTACACAAAGCAAGTAACCACAGAAGCCGATCTTCTACGAAACAAACACAAGGCAATCAAAAAGATAATAACTCAACTCCAAAACACACGCCCACAACACGACCCCCACACCCGCCACAGACCCCCCCCCACACTAAACAAACACCCACAAACACCCACGAACCCAAAAAACCCCGACACAGTCCCCCACAAGCTACCACAACGCAAGCACCTACACCACAAACTTCCTATTCCGGTCATTCCTTATTTTATCAAACCCGCCCACCACACAACAGCAATATCCACACAACACACACACACCCCACACCAAACCCCCCCCACACCGACCACACCAATCAGCACCCACAACCACAACCACCTGTCAACAACAACCCACGACCCCCACAAAAACCCCACTAAACACACTCAACAAACACAACGGCAACAAACTAAAAAACAACACGAAACCCAACCCACCAACCCAAACCCCAGCAAAAAACCACAACACCAAAAAACACACACAAAAAAAACATGAAGACCCCCAAACCGGTAACCACCAATAAAGGCATTCCCTTCATTTTTGCATCCCATTGACTATATTCTACGTATACAAAGGGAACACTTGTACAATAACAACCTAACTAACATGTAAGCACACCGTTTTTATTGTTTACCAATTTATTTTAACATTTTAACAGTGTTTTGAAGGACCCGGTAATTTGCGTAACCATACACTTATAGCGTCTAATGCCAACTAAAACATGTATTCAATGCACCCATCTTATGTATTTTTGCGTTTCTGACAAATATGCTTATTTGTAAAAACTTTTCCATTGAGCCCCATTATGTTTGATATTAATGCCAGCCTGCCACCATATGCATCTCTAACATTAAACCCATTTTTTATGCCTAACCAATCTTCATTTCTTATCCATGTATCATTATTTTGTAGGCAATATTTATTTATTATTCTACTTATTTATAGCAACTCCTGACGACCTCAACCAACGACTGCGGAACTTGTCAAAAAAAAAAAAAAAAAAAAAAAAACAAACACAGAACGACCAAACCACGAAAAACCCAAATCCCAGACAAACAACATAACAAACCATTCATCTTAGTACAGGAAACAGTGCTATTCTAGAACGCCCAACAACCAATAACCAATTCGAACTCGACCTCCCAACAACAATTCATAACGGCCCTCATCCCACAAAACACCCACCAAAGATTCCAAACAACCAAAAAAAACTCTCACAAACCCAACCATGCACCAAAATACACCAATACCACCTACAAAACCAAGCCTCAATAGAACCTGAACCAGCGGACGCCGAGCCCAACCAAAAACCAAGAACAGCCATACACACATTTCGCGACATCACCTGAAGCTCATCAAGAAAATAACCCACTTGCGTTGCCCAGCACCCAACACAAAGGAAATCAACGAACATTTGCAATCTAATACGCCGCTATAGCAATACAGCTAATACTACCAAACGTTTATCAATTATTTAAAGGCCTGAATTTCATCAAATAGTATCTTTTTTACACAATACGTTCTTTACTTCCACCCCATCTTGCCCAATATACAAAATTATAAATACCACCATGACCATCCTTTAAACGTTAACGCTCAAAGTAAAATTTCGGGCAACACACAGACCCCACCAACACCCAAACAAACACCCTAGATTTTCCCTTCTCAACATTAACAAAAATAATCTACAATAACATGACCACGCGAATGAGTGCTCACAATGCACCCAAATGATGGCCACACCAAAAAGAATTGACGACGGAACACGCTCCGCAAAATACGGCCTAAGAACATTCACAGTCCCAAATCTCGGACTCAGACCATATTGACCCCACCATCACCCAAGTCACTGAGAGCCTGAATTTGTTTTCTCCACGGGCAGCCAGACGTCAACCGCGATAGATGCGGACTGGCCCCCATCATTTCAATACCAATGAGGAACCGTATTAACATGCTTCGATACCAGAAGAACAAATCTCAACTCAAGCCAACTGAGCGTTCTACCACAGAACAAACAACACCGCAAAGTTCTGCGCCCAGGCGTTAAGAACCAGAACACTGTGTAGCAACGATCCTGATTGAAGTGAGGTCAATCTTTGGTAAACGCAAAAACCTAAGGCCATCTTCAAATAAGGTTACCAACTCCTGCGTCACGCTTTTCACTGGCCAAAATAAAGGGCAGCTAATCTTTCCGCAGACCAAACCGTCTCTTCATCTCTTGCACGTAATTATGCTTATGCCATAACAAACTTTACAGAGGGCACAGCTAAGATGAAACACAAACACGCCTTCCCCTTTGCAGACCACACGCGACTTTCTGTAGCACACACACACACAACACCCTCTCCATTTACAAGAATTATACACCAGAACTTTATGATACCTTTCCCATTTCGGTGACGCTTTCCCAACCAGACGAAAAGCCCACAAAATGCTCCAATCAAGACCAGACTGTATCTCTTTATACACTCTTAAACCATGCATCTACTCTATTGCCAGAAAAACACTGATACATATTTCGCCAGCTGCATTTCAAAAAGTTCTATAACCACCAACCAAGCAACCCCATCACAGGACCAAATTCAAAGACAATTCACCTACCAAAAGATCGCACGATGGCCAAGAGCTTAAATTAACCCAATCAAACATTGGTTGTCCCTCAGCGCCCCCAAAATATGCCATTTTCCCAAAAAAAGCTTGATTCACTCCCAAGCCCCTCAAAATTCTTCCTCAGCCCCCGCCAAAATTCCCTCCCAAGCACTTACCCCCACCAAGCCTAATCTAAAGTTAAAGTAACCTCCAAGTAAAACCAGTCCACATCCCAACCAATCTAAATGCAAGCCAAACAACATTTGCACGAAACCTGTTCCTTCAAGCCTAGCACAAACACTCTCCACCCCCCCCCAACCCCCCCACACGTCCCAACCAACAACCAAACCACACGAAGACAATAACGGTCCCAATCTATCACCATTACTGTGACAACCACGTTCTTCCATCCACTCACCCATTTTCTCGCTTTTATCTCTTATACTGTTCCTTGTAACACTTTTTCTTCCACGCATAAACCCATTATCACATTATATACCCATCTCAAACCCACAACTTCATTATAATTTACTCTAAATATTAAATCCAGAACCGTAACTCCAATACATCTCCACCCTTTGTCAATCGACCTTACCCCATAACCTAACACTATAACAAAGTTAACAATTAAATGGACATTAATCACCAAATATTCATAAAATAACATAAATGTACAAATATCCTTCCTTACACATGTTAATTTCTCAGTTTAAAATACCTACTTTCTAAACTCTCTGGAGGACCTCTCTACCTAAACCACTAAACCATTCATAAAAAATCCTCAACAATTTGTATCACGTCAGGAAATTCGTACCTTTGTGTTTAAAAAATAATGACAACATCACCTAGCGACGTCCCCACAGATGAGCCCGACCACAGATACTTTAACAGAATTACCTTCTAACCAACCAACCCACACCATAACATATTACTGTTCCAAATCAAATGCCCCATCAGAGGCCAAATTTAACAATTATAAGATCCCCAACATCACCTCTTTTCTATTATTTATTTATTTTAAACACTACAAGCCCTAACAAAATTAAACCACTCTACCGCCAGACATTCACCATTCGTGCCTTCCACCTCTTTCCAAAACCCATATTAATCCTAATACCATCCTATAGAAACCTCAACTAAAATCTCAACTCCCCGCACCTTCTTAATAATTCTAGGATAATCTCCTAAAATATAAATTATTATAAATTGTTTTTAAAATTTTCCAAGATGTATATGTTCTAAAAACTAACCTTCCAATTCTCCTTGCATCTCCTTATCCGACACACACATCATGCAAACACACAACCCCATAACACCACCACCGCAAAACCGGAGAACCGCCTACAACAATTATATACTTTTTACTCAGCCACTACACGCTCTCTCTATACCCATTGTTCTAGTCCTTTTTTTATCAATCTTAACCAACCTATCTCACCTTCCTTTCATTTATGTAAACCATCATTCCAATAATCCAAACTTACCCACTTATACAACCAACAATAATAACTTTTCATCAGTTTTGTAAATTAAAATTACAACTCATTTCATCTCCACATTCATCTTTAAAATTTACATAATCAACTAACAACCTTTTCCCTACGATCAAAACTTTATCCTTATCTATAACCCACACCTCAATCCTTCCAATAACCATAAACACACGAAATAACTTACCCAATATTCAAACAACACCCCACAATTATCCATTCCCCCATACAAAGACCACCCACTCATCCCTCGCACACGGACCAATTACAAACCCCCATCTCTACGCACAACCTTCACATCCCCACCACCTCAAAACAACTAAATCCAAATACCACCCCATCCACCCCCCCCCCACCAAACACCTACAAAACCCCAACCACCTCACTCCCTACCCACAACTATATAATAACAGACGTCCCTCCACGTAAAAATCACCTACAACATCGGTTTATACTCATTCAAACAGAACACACAATTCACCTACACAACCGTAAATCCCTCCACAATCCAATCATATTCCAAAAACTAAGCACACTCTGAACACACCCTCTACTTCGCACCTACACTTTGTCACGCTAGAGTTAAATAACAAAGTGTTACTACCAGATGGTTCCGATGTTTAAAAAAATGGTGTCATTTACGTTCGGTTGGAGATACCTCCATTGCGGAGAACCCTGAAAGGTCACCAATCAACTAAAGAACCTTCAGTAAAACCTTCACTCATTTCAAGGAAGCGAGAAACGTCCGTGATTAACCATGAAGTGAGCGAAGAAGAGCTTCTATTGTTTTTTGAAACACCTGCACTGGTAAGTAGTCATGTAGAGCAAAGTCAGCTTTAAATCAATAAAAAATAACGCAAAAAAGGAATGTCTCAAAGCGTGAGATTCATTGCATTTCAACCTTCAGTCATTTTCAATCTTGTAAACTCTAGTTAGTTCAGTTATTACACAAAATGTGCATTATGTTCAGTGATGAAGCTTTTTCAATCTAAATGGTAAAGCCAACGACATAATGAGTGATATTAATCTGACACAAACCCACATTGAGTGAAAGAAGATCATGCACAATTCACTCCAAGAGTGTTGTATTGAATGCTATGTTGGAACATAGGGTCCATATTAATTTTCCTGTATAC